>OY744608.1:4668800-4712166 GCA_963556255.1 Allolobophora icterica | reverse complement strand
TAATATGGAGATTTCTGGGGATTTTTGGACCGATTTCTGGGGATTTCTCAAAAACCTCAGTGAAAACAGTGACTGGATTCTTTGGTGTTGGCGCAGGAGTGACCTCGGCCGTTAACCACTGGTGGCGCTCAGTCTACCGATCGGCAAGCGACGAGTGTCCCTGCTACGTGCACCCGGTGGCTCGAAGGATAGCAGGATATGCGTCATCCTTTAAGTAATCATGTGCTGCCACCTGTCTTCGCTACAAATAATCGACGCAATTTGGTCTAAGTTACTCGGAACATGACACTATCTATCATACATGTACGGATATCCGTTGGTTGGGTGGGATTTGCACTATTAACCAATGACGCTCCTGCCTTAAACAGACTTTGCCACAATTACATTCTAAATACGATATATGAAAATAACTGATGATTCTTATAGCTTTGTAGTGGTGTGTTTCAAAGGTGTCTAAGCACAGGTTGACTTTAGAATCCACTTTTGGTAGTTATATTCATTGTTTAACGACGACTTTTCGCTGCCAGGGTAGGCGACATTATTCTTTATCTTAAACATTCGCCTCTTGCCTTGTGATTTTACTAGCGATCGGATTCAATAGTTAAACGATACCTTATGGCAACAAAGGCCGTTGACTTCTACATGGTCGAACGCATTTAATGACTATTTAGCGTCGGAAAGCAACAGTCTTTAACGACACTTTATATATATGACTGCGAGGGCCGTTGACGTCGCCCTCCACATTTTCCCCAGGCTTTGGACTTGCACAACCAGATTGTGGCAGTGATGATTTCAATAATTTAAGGGTGTTTAAATATACATAAAGTTACATTAGTTGTATCTTGTCGTCTTTAAAGACGTAGACGTCGATTGTTAACTATGAAAAACTGGCTTAGTCCCGTTAAAAGATACTATGTCATAAGAAAGATGGTTAATGTGCCTATTTTCTTTATGCAGGATTTAGACACCTTTACATCAATTCTTTCAGACATTATATATCTTTTTATTTTCGTTTAATCGTCAGTACGCCTCATCCGTTCGTTCCTGATTAACGGTAATGTGTTACAACAATGTTGATTAAGGTCTCCCATTTCTTGTCTCCAGGCTTGGGACTGGCCCTACCACAACTAGGGTAGATGCGGACTTTATAACGATCAGTGTCGCCCTCCTGCTTTTTAAAGGTTTCAATGAAACGATTCACACTAAGTAGAGATTGCAAAACAATAATTGCGATTGAGCGAAACTGATGACTTTTATAACATCTGACATCAACGTAAAAAGTGTCGAAGAGTAAAGAGTAGTGATATTCATTGTATAACGGCATCTTTTGGTTGCAAGGGTAGACGACATTATTTCTAACTCCTCTTGGTTTTTGATTACACTAACGATCGGATTCAACGAATGCCACAGGATTCAACAAATGCCTCGAAATTAATAAGAAGAGTAAAAAGAAGAGTAGCACTGGGTAAGAATGCATTTGTTAAAACGGAAAGACTAACTGAGACTGAGAGGAAAAGTGAACAGGATCTTGAAGAAACGGACGGTTAAAACACCGCTGTGGAGTGTGGTGCTGTACAGATCGGAGAGATGGACTATGAGGAAAGAAGATGCGAAAGAGATTGGAGGGTTTCGAATTTGTGGACATAGAGAAGGATGTAGAAGATCAGTTGGACGGAACAAATAACAAATGAAGGAGTATCCGGTGATCGACGTCACGAATGCGGGAACGATAAACGCGCTCCTCCAGTACACTCCAGGTTTGGATTTCGCGTCTGATTGAAGAGTGGCAGCTGTTTTACCACGTGATCATCGATCGGGCCATCAAACAGTGGCGTCCACGTCTACGGTCGTGTGTCCGTGAACAAAAAGGACATTTTGAACACCAGCTGTAGCTGAACTTCACTTCCTTATGGCTCTTGTATGTTGGAAACTTCACATTTTCAGGGCTGCGTCTCAAACGTTCACAAACTTCACAAACTCGGGAACATTTCCAAACGGCGTTAGGCTTTGGTGGTAATATGGCTATTGTTGTTGCTTTTGAAATTTCAGGCAAATGCTAAAAGTTTCGACCGAGTTATGAGACTTTTTCTTGGGGTCCACTTTTCATCGGGACACAGTGTACAATAAGAGAAAGACAAAGGAAATGGATCGGTCACACGCTGAGAGCAGATTCACTCCTAAGAGCGGTCATTGATGGAAGAATGGAGGGGAAGAAGACAGGGGGAAGACCAAGACTTAAAGCAGAAGCAAAACATTGAGAGGAGTGGCGAGGTCTTACATTTGAACCTGCATGAGGCAGAGAACCATGAGATTGGTTAGCGCGTGCTCTTTACACACCTTTCATACGATGCTGCACGTTACTACGTATGAAAGGAGCTCGCATTTGCACAGATTATTTAACAAATAAGATGAAAAGCAGGAAGAAGAAGAGATGATGAGGAAGACGAAGAGGAAGAAAAAAGAAGAAAAACGTCGATGTGCAAGGCAGAAAAACTACTCGTTCAAACGGACATCGGAGGTGAAGGGTCTCACCCGACCAATGAATATTCTCACCGGATTAATAAATTAACAGGGTGTACATTACATTTTTACACTTTACTGAATATTGAATGTAATTTGTAGAACATGGCTGTGTCATAAGAAAGATGAATGGCGTAGCCCTCCTTTTTAACCCAGAATTTAAAAAAAACCTTTATATCGTTTCTTCCAGACGATATATACCTGTTGTTTTAATTCAATCGCTACATGAAACAGAAACAAACTTTGACAGGTGAAGGTGGTGAAGGGTCTCACACTATCAACGAATAACGTGACCCGCTAAATTAATTGAACAAGGTCGAGGCCATACAGCTGCCATAAATACATTTCATTTACATTTTTACTTTTGACCGATTGCAGAAGGTATTTCATGTTTAACGACACCATGTTATAATGAAGATGATTACTATTGATTAGCGTCGCCGTCCTTCTTATGCAGCTGTTAGACACCTTTAAATCATTTCTTTCAGACCCTATATATTTTTGATTTTCGTTAAACGATCACTTTCATCGACAATGATAAATAATTCAAACTGACAAGTTCGGAGTAAGATTACATTGAAACATGACAGTACAACCAAGATCTTAATTAAACACACGTTTTGGCAGCCATGCAAGGCGCCGCCTTAGAGGGGGTTGCGGGTATCAAGCCGCGATCTAATGCTCTCCTCCCCATAATTGGCCATAGGTTAGTTCGTTGCTGTGTCACAAAAAGATGATTTACGTCTCCCTCTTCTTTCATCCATGGCTGGGATTGGCACTAACAGAGTACTAGCAGCGACACATTAGCTACCTAACCGATTGGTGTCTTTGATCCAACAGTCTAACGATATCTTGTGAAATCAACTGCCGTTCACTGTGACATTAAACGAATAATCTGGTAACTGGTTAAGGTATACGGACTGGCTGGTTGGTTAGTTGCTGTTCAACGACATTGTGTCATAACAAAGATGATTTGCGTTACCCTCCTCCTTTCTCCAGGCTTGGAACTGGCACTGAAGAGTACTTGCAGTGGCGGAGTTAAAATATATTAAACTATCGACTGATGAAGACGCATATTATTCGACAGCTGTGCCATTTCAACGAATTATTTTTTGTCTGACTACTGAATTTGCTTTATAATTTCTAACAGTTTGGATTTTACTTCCTCTTAGTCATCGTGTTCCTCCTCTTCTTCCATCATCCTCTTTTCACATTATTCTTCGCATTTTTATTCTTGGCATAATTCTCAGCATTCCCATTCTTCGAATACTTCGCCATCAAAGTCCGTTGACGTTGATAGACAGTTCCAGGCAATACGAAACACCGTTAACGAGGTTGACGATTATAGGACTTATTCTTCGTTTCTGCAGCGGAATGCTATTGTTTTATGGTATTCGTTCGGATAATGGTGACTAATTGGAAAGGCCCATCCGTCCTAATGTGTGGCTGAGTTTGGGATCTATAAGGACAACAATAAATTGGTTTAATATGCAATATTATTATAACCAAATATTGCGGCTCACACGTCACTCTGATTAGTTACTGTTCAACGACGCAATGTTATTACAAGGATAATTAGCATCGCCCTCCGCTTTTATCCATGAATTAGACACCTTTAAATCGTTTGTATAAGACACAATATAATTGTAATTTTCGTTCAATCGTCACCTATAGTGGTAATAGTGCATAGTGGTAATTTTGTGCATATCAATATATGATATTATCACATTTTGTAATGAATTAAAAATCATATCAAATTTGGTACTGTATTATGGATTTAGTCATTATGCAGTGGAATGCCAGAGGATTAGTGGCAAATAAAAATCAATTAAAAAATTATTTAAGCAACAGGAATAGCATATATTCACCAGATCTAGTTTGCATACAGGAAACTTTTCTAAAAGAACATAAAAAAAATATAAAAAAAAAAAATATAAAAAAAAACTTACTTTTGATGGCTATAATGTGGTTAGCCAAGATAACCCGCATATAAATAGGAGAGGGGGTATGACCTTCTTAATTAAAACTGGACTTAATAATTATACTATTATTAAAAGTAAAGAAATCCCAAATATTGAAAATCAATGCCTGGAAATTAATACTAATATGGGTCCCATCCATATCTTAAATATATATATTCCTCCATCAGCTAAGGTAGATTGTGAAACTTTGAGTGAAATTTTTAAAAGCAAAAGAACCATTGCAGTTGGAGATTTTAATGCTCATAATAAAATGTGGGGGAGTAGTCTAAATAATACAAAAGGAAGAATTTTGGAAAAAATAATAAAAGAAAACAATCTCACGGTACTAAATACTGGTAAAGCAACTCGTATAAATTCTAATCAATCTAATATAAATTCAGTTATTGATTTAGCAATTGCGTCTCATGATCTGGCTCTAAACTGTTCCCATTTTGTTGAAAATACCTCGCTAGGATCAGATCATTTACCTACATTTACAAAAGTTAATGAGATTATAACTCTTGAAGATAACATGGGAATGCATGTTTGGAATTTAAAGAAAGCAAATTGGACAAATTTTAAAACTGAAAGTAAATTTCATATAACAGAAAACCTTTTGGATGAAGACATAGATAAAACCTTCTTAAATTTAACAACGGCTATATCAACATTAGCTAATTCTGTTATTCCAGCTAGAAAATATATTAAAAGTAAAAATAAAAGACACAAACCGTTACCCTTTTGGAATGAAAATTGTAGTAAAGCAATATACGAGAGAAATCGAATCCGTAATAAGATGATTAAGTCAAAAAACCTAGATGATTATGTAGAGTTTAAGAGACAAAATGCGGTATCAAAAAGAGTGATAACAGATGAGGCAAGAACTAGCTGGGAAACCTATTGTAGTGAATTAAATAATCAGTCAAAATTGGCACCAATTTGGAATATGGCACGCAGAATGGAAGGGGTGGCATCTACAACATCTATTCCTACCCTTCAATACGAGAGAACTAAGGCTGAAACTAATCTACAGAAGGCAAATTTATTGGGAAAAACTTACTCCCAAACTAGTAGTAGCTCAAATTATAAGGAAAAATTCTTAAATTATCTACGAAATAAGGACAATGAAAATGAAACATTATCAAATCAATATAATAACGATGCAGCAGCTCTTAATGTGACCTTCAGTATTCGAGAGCTCCAAGATGCTATAGAATCATCAAAAACTAATAAGTCTCCAGGGGAAGATAGAATCCCTTATGATTTACTTAAACATCTCCATAAAAATGTTAGAAATGTTTCATTATCCTTTTACAATAAAGTGTGGACAACAGGTATACTTCCAAAGGAATGGAATCATGCTATAATTATGCCTATTCTTAAAACTAATAAAGATCCTATGGCTCCTGAATCTTATAGACCAATTTCTCTTACACCAACCCTGTGTAAAATAATGGAAAAGATGATAACAAATAGATTACAGTGGTTTTTGGAAACCAATAAACTTCTATCTCCATATCAATTAGGATTTAGAAAACATAAAAGCACTATAGACCAAATTCTTAGGCTTCAAGATTATATTCATAAAAAAATAAGCAATAAACAACATGTCTTGGCAATCTTTATTGATTTTGAAAGAGCATATGATATGCTTCATGTCCCAACTCTTTTAGAAAAATTACAAAATATTGGAATAGTAGGAAATGTTTTCAACTGGATTTCTAAATTCTTAACTAATCGAACCTTTCAAGTTAAAGTAGGAGTAGAATTATCTGAAAAATTCTCACAAGAGAACGGAACTCCACAGGGCTCCATTATTTCCCCATTATTATTCTTAATAATGATAAATAATCTGGATCCTGGTTTGGAGAATGTCGAATTGTCATTATTTGCTGATGATAGTGCCATTTTCTGTGCTGGTCGGAACATAAAATCACTACAAGGTAAAATCCAAAAAGCTATTAATAAAATTAATGACTGGTGTGATGAAAATGGTTTTAAAATCTCTTTAAATAAAACCACTGGAGTATTATTTACAAAAACAAGAAAAATACACAAATTACAGATTTTCCTTAATAAAAAAGAAATTAAAATAGAAAAAACTGCCAAATTTCTGGGAGTTATTTTTGACTCTAAATTAAATTGGAAGCACCATATAGAATACATTGTTACCAAATGTAAAAAACGAATGAATATAATGAGAGCTGTATCTGGGTATAGATGGGGGGCATCCAAACGAGCCCTCCTATGCATTTATAAAGCTATAATTAGATCAGTTCTTGATTATGGGGATGTAGCATATACCACAGCTAGTTCCAGCCAGTTAAAAAAGTTGCAAAATATCCAATCTGAGGCTTTGAGATTAGCTTGTGGCTCAGCTAAGGGCACCCCAATCATGGCTCTTCAAAATGAATGTGGTGAAATTCCACTCCACCTACGTCGTTTGAACAATTCGCTTAAAATAGGATCTAAAATTCTCAGTTCAAAAGATCATCCTGCGGCGGAAGCTATGCGAGACCACTGGACAAATTATTATTATGCATCTTCTGTTAAACAAAATTCCATTTTTAAAAGAACTGAACATTTTTTCTCCTTGATCTCTCAGCCATTTAAATCACCATCTTACCAGTCAACAGCCCCCTGGCTTAATAAAACCATTAAAGTTGATCTGTCCTTGAAAAAATATATCAACAAAAAGACAGACTCCCCTAATTTTATGTCATCCTTGTCATTAGAATTAATTAATAGATATCTTGATTACACACCCATTTATACGGATGGATCTAAACTTGAAAGTATAGTTTCAGCAGCCTTCTATATACCTTCTATACAGTTTCATAATATCTATAGAATTGTAAATGATTCATCGATTTATTCAGCTGAATTAACAGCCATAATTGAAGCAATTAAATGGATTATTATAAATGAAAATGAAAATACAAATAAATATATCATATTTACTGACTCATTAAGTGTAGCCACTTCTATAAAAGAGAATGGGTCTAGTTCAAGGCCTAATCTTTTTCTTGAATTTTTAGATAATTTTAATAAGATAAAACATAGCAATATCATAGTAGCATGGATACCAAGCCATATTGGTTTATCTGGAAATGAAATGGCAGATATGCTGGCAAAGAAGGGACTGGAAATATCTGAGATTAATTCAACAAATTATTTAGAGTTTAAGGAAATCTATTCTTTAATAAGGAATTATGTAATTAATAAATGGCAAATTGAATACAACCTTAAAACAAATGGAAGATTCTATAAAAATATTCAACCCCAGGTATCTACAGATATAAAATTTACAGACTATCTTAGAAAACGAGAAGTTCAAATTACCAGACTTAGAATGGGACATATTCTAACTAATACCTGGCTGAAATCTATAGGTAAAAGCCCAACGGACTTATGTTTTGAATGCCAGGTACCTGAAACAATTCATCATATACTAACTGCTTGTAAAAAACATGAAATATCACAAATGCTAGTTCAGAAATGTGCAAAGAAAAAAGTGGAATACACTGTTAAAAATATCTTGACAGTTCGAGATATTTATCTTGAAGTATATAGTTTACTTATGACTATAACTAGTGGAAAGATTATGTAAATATCAGAAATAAATAGTGTAAATTATATCTGAAAATACTGTCAACATGTATATTGGAGTTCTGCCATTTGAGTTGGATGTTATCCGATAAAATAATGTAAATAGTTATAAATTTTGTTACCATAATGTTTATATAAAAAGAAATTAATTGACAGATTCTTATGTGCTTATCACTAATCATCTGTTAATTTCTAAGTAATTCACTAATTTGAAATAATCGAAGAAACTATTTTCTTCGTTGTGTTATCTAACCATATAACTTTTTTTTTCTGGACACTGATAATTGCTTATTACATATAAATGGGTGATTTGTAATGTTTTAAAATGTATGGAATTCATAACCTAATGTGTGTGTGCTTTTTTTTTTTTAATTGGATATAATCGATGACTAGTAATGTTTACAATATTATTGGTCCTTGGACAATACTGCTAAATTGGTGTGCGTGCGTGCGTGTGTGTATAAATCAATGTATGGGATCAGACATTTCAACTGATTTTGAAATTTAGAAATGACATTGAATAATATTGATATTATTATTGAAGCCTCTAAATAAGAACTAAGTACTTTCTATGTCAAGTTAATATTGAATATTGAAGCAATCTGTATAAATATTAACTATTAATGTTTATATTGAACATTGTTTGTAAATTTGTTATGAACGGTTCTTATGATAATGTAAATAAATGTGAAATTCTTTAAAATAAAGAGCCAAACAAGGAAACAAACGATGAGACAATCAAAAGAAAGAAAGAAAGAAAGAAAACAGAAAGAAAGAAACTGATGAATGAAAGTTATACGAACATGAACTGAAATATATAAAAAAAAACTGTAAAGACGTCAACGGCCTATGTAGCCATAAGATGTCGTTAAACTTTTGGAATAATAATAATCGTCACGTATGCTTCGAATTAGACACGATTCTCAGAACATTCTACGGATACGACGGGGGACTTCTCAATTATCAAAGGATATTCGTTACTTTACATTTTAAAAGTGTGTGCATGATTATGGCATACTTAAGTACATCCGAGACTCGATAGTATTGAATGTCTTCGCGATTATGGCATATTTAAGTAAACGTAAGGCTTGACAGTATTAAATGTGTTAATGATCACTGCATACCGTAAACTGAGTACACCAAGGACTTGGCATCGTTGAAATGTTCATTATTATAGCATACTTTAGTACATCCGAGACTTGATGGTATTGAAATGTCCTCACGATCGTGGCATACTTAAGTACAATTGTGATTTGAAATTGTTGAGGTGTCATCTATACAAGACATCCGTTAAACTAGTAATCATAAACTTCAAATATCTATGGCTCTACTTAAAAGCGAAGCGCTGAGCACCAGCTTATTAACGAGCGTTGCCTCTTGTCCGGAGATGTCCACTGGAGATTCCGGTTCGGATGCCAGAGAGACCAGAGAGAGGAGGCAGAGCAGCTGCTAAGGTGAGTTTTGTTTAAGACGAGAGTTTGGAAGGCGCAGGATCGGATGGATTAGGATAGGAATTCTTGAAAAGGCGAGACTTCAGTTTGAAGTAGAAAACCCGTGGGTGACAGGTAGAGGAGCCTTAGGCAGATGACTGTGTGTGTGTGCACCACTCCTAGCCCTTGTCCACATTGATCCGCAGCAGAATTCTCCTTTGCGGACGTCCGAACTCCAGCGGACTACTAAGGTCTAGATTAGGCTACCGTGCTGATATTGCAGGTCTAACTGTACTACGGTGGAGGTTACTTCGATATTACTAATCCTCCCTAGGATGCCTTACGGACTGATCATCTGGATATTAATCTGATTGCGGCTTGGTTTTGCTGCTCCATCGATTGAAGCCTCGTGCATTGGCGCTATAGAAGTTACTAATTTCAATAACAATTTTTGTAAAGTCCAGCAGAGTGACTCTAGACAGATTGAACGACAAGTGGCGCTATATAAATGTTCAATTACAATTACAGACTATCTGCTGTCTGACTGAAGTTGGTGTTTAGAGCAGAGGCTGTATTGGAAACAAACACTGTACCAAATTTTAAATGCTGACGTCTGCATTTGGTATACCCACCCCAATTCCTTTCCCGTATTTGCGTGACCCATCCTTTACCATGTAAGCGGACTTCTGTGATTTACGGTTCCCCCATTTGATTAAATAATCGAATTATTGTAGTAAGAGTACAATAAATAAATAAATATTATGCTGTTGTTTTCCATACTAACCTGTAAAAGACTATGATATGCTTGACTTTGTATTTTAATTTACATGCTACTGCGAACAAAACTGCTACTGTAAACAGTAACTTCTATTGCGCCGATGTCTACTGGTGGATAAGCAATTTGAAAATGCTAAGTCTTAAGTTGAGAACAGAATGGCACAAGTAGGATACAATAAATAAATTGAAAAACTTGTTAACCAACAACAGTTTTAGACAGATAATCGAGTGTATCTAAAAGCACATCAAGTTACACAAAACAGATTGACATAACAGTGCAGCGCAATCATTCGAAATGGTAATCGTAATCTCCAAACGTCTAAAGCGCCACTTGAAGGTCAATCGCAGGGCACCAGCCTATTCACGAGCGCAAAACAATCATGCCAGTACAATACTGACAACACAATCGTGATAACACAGCTGCAAATGGAGAACACTGTCATTTGGAAGATCATGGAGAGGACTGAACACCGGCTCTCAAATGTCGAGGCTATGAAAATGAAGTCGCTAACACTTTCAACCCTTGGCTGTATGTAGGGACTAATCTAGAGAACTGCTCTTCTTCTTATCCTCCTCCGACTTCCTCGTCTTCCTCCTACTCATCCTGCTCTTCCTGCTCTTCCTCCTTAATCGTATTTCGCATTATTCTTTGCACTTTGTTCTTGGCAAACTTCTTCACATTCCCATTCTTCGAGTTCTTCGCCATTAATGACTTTGACCACAATAAGATAATTAAGTTTTAACTTCGTCGACGAAAATATATAGCGGCTGATGAATGAGTTTTAAAGGTGTTCGAATAGATCTGGATTCTGTGTGTATATTATAGGCAATGTCTGTCATTATTCAACAGCCGTGCCATTTCAACGATTTATATTGTCTAAGTGCAGAATTTGCTAAGTATTTTTTAAGATGTTGGATTTTGCCGTTTTCGGTTCTACAGCAGATTTTGTACCATTACTCGGTATTGCAGATCTAATATCAATTGTTCGATGGTTACATGTCGCCCCTTGCGCTCTACTGGCCATCTTGATCTCTTTTTCCCTCGTACCAGGACCACTCTGGCCCACCGGTCTACCCCTCCACTACGAACTAAGCTGATGATGGGAATCTCCCCGGCATCTACTCGCTCGCTCAAGACGTTTCCGATTCCACGTGGCCCCTGCACTGAGGGCGCCTCTGAATTGTTTAGACTGCGAGAGGCGCCTTATAAATTACTAGATATGATACGATACGATTTGATGATTGGCTTAGCCCTCCTTCTTTCTCAAAACTCTTTGTCATTAGAATAAAACATTGCTAGATACACATAAATAATCGCTGTCGACGGTTATATATAGCGAGTTGTTACCCCATTTAAAAGGTGTTCAAGTAGATCTCGGATTCTCGCCATGTCAACGGCAATGTCTGTCATTATTTAACAGCTGTGTCTCTTCGCTTGCTTATTTTGTCTAACTGCAATATTTGCTAAATATTTTCCATGATGTTGGATTGTACTGTTTACGTACCAGACCTCAGCTCTGGCTCTTCAATTGATTTTTTTAAACGTGGTTTAACGGTATTTCGTTATAGTGTTGTCCTACGTGAATGAATTGCCAATCCTTGCTAATCAACTTGAATACCTTTAAAAAGAGTTCTTTAGTTGTTATATATATGGAGCGTCTAGAATCGTGCATTTTTTAACTCCGCCACTGCTCTTACTCTGGCAGTGCCAGTCCCAAGCCTGGATAAAGGAGGAGGACGACGCTAATGACCTTTGTTATAACACAGTGTCGTTAAACAGAAACTACCGCCACCATCGGGTATTTCTTAAGGAAAGAGCTGTAATAAGCCTTTGTTGCCATAAGATGTCGTTAAACTCTGGATCCTCCGGGTATTTTTGTGTCGATGTAGGAGTGAGGCGGGTCTTCCGAGCGAGCTCAACCGTTAGCCACTGGTCAGTGGCGTAGTCAGGTTTTAACACCAAAGGGAGTTGAGAAAGAAATGACACAAGAGACTGAGCAGAGCGCACAGACACAAGGAGAGAATTAAGAAATCTAGGTCCAGCGATTGAAAAACCTTGTTCACAAAAAGTCTTAGTTTTAGATCTGACCAGAGAAAGATAATCACATTCATCCAAAATCACACGACATCACAATCATGACAACACCGTCATCACAACACACTGTTTATAATGATACAACCATGACAGTACAATACTGACAAAACAACCATGGCAACACAATCAATACAAATTTCTGTTCCAGTTGCAGAACTAGGGAACACAGCTATGAACATAGTACACTGTCGGTGGGAAGATCAGATGGCCAGGGAGAGGATTGGCTATAGACTGTCAGATGTCAAAGCTATGAAAATGAAGTAGCACTTTCTGTCGGGACTAAGTTAGGGAACTCCTCCTTTTACTCCTTCTTCGCATTTTTCAAGCACAACTTATCAGGACTAAACGCTGAAAGCGGTCGACGAATATATAGCAATTTTTGAACCCGTTTTAAAGGTGTTCAAATAGGTCCGGTTGGTGCGTATGTCAACGGCCATATCAGTCACCATACGACTGCTATGTCAATTCGACGAATTATTTTGCCTACCTGCAGAATTTGCTATGTGATTTCTAACATGTTGGATTTTACCGTTGCTAAGTTTGCACAGTGAACTTATTTTTCGCTTCTGCCTCAGGATATTGCTGTTTTACGGTATTTTGTTCGTAGGTACCTCTGTGACCAAATGCGTAAATTAATGCGTGAAGAGCAAGAGATAGCGAGATCGCTTCCCGCAACCTCCTCAAATTTAGGTCCACTCAGCCTTTCATTCGCGAGATGGCGCGTTGTTAAAATGAGATGTAGGACGTGATGGGCGCCTTGCATGGCTGCCGTGTACAGTTAAATTCGACTCCTGTAATAACTTGTGATCATCCGTTCATACTGATTTGTAACCATACTGCGTTATTGTCAGTTTGAAGATATTAAACGAAGATTATTATTATTATTATTATTATTATTATTATTATTATTATTATTATTATTATTATTATAATTATTATTATTATTATTATTATTATTATTATTATTATTATTATTATTATTATTATTATTATTATTATAATTATTATTATTATTATTATTATTATTATTATTATTATTATTATTATTATTATTATTATTATTATTATTATTATTATTATTATTATTATTATTATTATGTGTCGTCTTGGCCCACGTGACTAATTCGGGAAGTTTAATCCTCCATGATCTGCGTGAACACCTTTAAAAGTGTTTATCAATCGCTATATATTGCGACCGTGTACTTTTGTAAAGTCGGGTAGAGCCGGTAGAGAGTTGTCTTGTTATAACCAACCAGAAGTAAAGTGGTCTTCGTACTGCGCTTAACGAGATCCAATTCCGTAGTATTGACCTCAACCGTTAGCCACTGGTGGCGCTTCAGTCCACCTATCGGCTGGCGATGAAATGCCTGCTGTACATGCACTCGATGGCTCGATGGATTGCATCTTCTACGTAATTGTGTGCTGCCATCTGCCGTCTCTCCAAACTATCGACGTCTTGGCCTAAGTTACTGGCAAAATGATACTATCTATCATACATGAATAGGAATCCGTAACTCGGGCTCTACGTGAGTTTGTGGGCTCACCAGTGGTGACTGCTAGTTTTGTGAGCATTGTTTTGCTTATTGATGACATTCTAGTACTAAGTGACATTTAAGATCATGTATTCTGGCGTTGGCAGCACAAATCAATAGCTTGCTTTTTAAGGATCGGTATATTAAATTTTAAATTGCAATTATAATTACAATTACAATAGTGCGTCCGGTACAAATTTTAAATTTGTTATAACCACATATTGCAGTTTTCACCCCGTTGACGTCAAAGTCACGCTGGTCATTTACAGTTCCACAACACTGTGTCATAAAAATTATGTGTTACCTCCCCTTGCTACAGGCTTGGGACTGGCACTACCACAGTTGAGGCAATGGCCGCGTTAAAACATTAGCGTGGCCCTCTCGCTTTATAAAGGCTTAACTGGAGAAACTCTCGTGAACACTTGGTGTTAGATAACATGACATCGATCGACGATTATATATAGCAACTGATTACTACCTTTTAAAGGTGTTTAAGTTAGTCGTTATGCAACAGTTGCACCACGTCTATTGAGCATGGTCTATTGCACCATGTCTATTGAGCGAAACTGATTATTCTTATAACGCATAATGAAAACGTTTTAAAGGTGTCGAGGAAAATGTTTGACTTTAGTAATTAAATAAGTATTGTATTGTATTGTATTGTATTGTATTTAAACATTTATAAAGCGCCTCTAGTAGGGTGAACCGTTCAGAGGCGCTCCCAGTGCGCAAGGCCGAGAGAAAAGAAATAAGTCTTGAGGAAAGTAAAAGAAGATGAGGGGTTACTTATTAAAATTAGAGAGCGAGTAGAAGGAGACAGTGTATTCCAGAGAGAGGGACCAATTGAGGCAAAAGATCGGGACTGAGCCATAGCTGTTCTAGTACGAGGAACTGAGAGATCAAATCTGTTTGAGGAGCGAAGTGGACGATGCGAAGAGACAGAAAGAGGCCGGTGAATTACATCAATTAAATATTTGGGGGCGAGACCCCGCTGTGTCTTTGACACCAGAATAAGGATTTTAAACTTAATACGTGCAGAGAGAGGAAGCCAGTGCAGTTTCTCAAACATGAAGGATGAAATGCGTGAGTAGCGTGGCAGACGGGCAATTAATCTCGCAGCTGCATTTAGGACTGACTGCAGAGGCATGAGACGGACCTTAGGAAGACCGATTAGAAGCGAATTGCAGTAGTCAATTCTGGAGCAAATGAAAGCATGGACCAGCGTTGTGAAAACAGAGGAAGAGACAGATCGTCGAACAGCCCTGAGACGCCTTAAGTGGAAGTAGGAAACACGTGTGAGGTTAGAGATGTTATCTTTGAAGGAGAGAGAGCTATCAAGCGTAACACCTAGGTCACGTACACTTGATGAAAAGGAGTAGTGAGGGAAGATTTCCAAGAGGAGGGCGAAATCAATCTTAAGCAACTGTTGAGGGGAGCCAAACCAAATGAACTGGGTTTTGGAGGCATTAAGACAGAGACGATTTGAGGACATCCAGGAATGGAGAGACTTAGATAGAGACTCGATACGCTCAACTAAGTGCACTTGAGATAAAGGAGACCCATGGACAAAAGCTTGCACATCATCAGCAAAGATATGACCAGTAGCTCCCGAGAGTGGGAAAAGAGAAGAAATGTCAGCCGTGTAGAGAATAAAGAGTAAAGGACCAAGTACAGAGCCTTGAGGAACGCCCAGCTTAATGTGAATCCATTTTGTTCTAGAGTCGCCCGATATAATCATTTGGGTTCGTTCAGACAGATATGATCGAAACCAGCAAAGAGGAAGGCCCTGTAACCCATATGAAGTCTCAAGACGCTGAAGGAGAATACTATGATCTACCATATCAAAGGCTGCAGAAACATCGAAAAGAGCCAAGAGGCTAAGTTCAGCCCTGTCAACAGCAGAGTAGATTTCAGAGAGGAGAGAGAGGAGAGCAGTCTCAGTAGAATGATGAGCCCTAAAGCCTGATTGATTAGCAGGAAGGAGTCCAGATTGCTCAAGATAAGGGAGGAGCTGAAGAGAGACAAGACGTTCAAGAGTCTTGGATAGGAAAGATAAATTGGAGATGGGACGGTAATTATTGCAGAGATTAGTATCAAGATTAGGCTTTTTTAGCGAAGGAAAGACCAGAGCACGCTTCTGCGATGGAGGAATACACCCTTCGGAAAGCGATCTATTAAATAGATAAACAAGAAAGGGAGCAAGGTCATCTAAAATGTCACTAATAACAAAAGGGGGTAGCGGATCGAGTTCACATGATTTAAGATTAACAGACGTTAATACTAAACGAAGGTCGAACTCTGAGATAGGACGAAAACTATCGAAGACAGTGGATGTAGATGTGAAGGTCGGAGGAGGAGCATCAGCTGTCGAAGCACGAAGTCGGTCGATCTTTGTGGAAAGCATTTCCTGAAACTCATCTGCAGTGAAAGATGGAGCTTCGGTAGAACGAGATGATCGCCCAAGGAGACCCGAGACAGACGACCACAAGCGTCTTGGATTTTTTTCGTTGCGCAAGACTAGCTTTTCCCAATATTCAGCTTCCTTCTGATGGTAGAGGCGATGTAATGAGCGAAGCTGAGTAATCCAGGCAAGTCGATCTTTCTGTTCTTTGAACAGCTGCCACACAGTACGCTGGTGAACAAGCATCAATATACATGCATCATGATAAATTAGGCCTAATATGTGAACAGCGTTCTGACTATGAAAGTTTTGCTTATTAGTGCCCAATTTTTGTGGTTATATTCATCTTTTGGCTACCAGGGAAGGTGACATTATTCCTTACCTTTGTCGTTCGCCTCTTGGTTTTCAATTGCACTAACGATCGGTTCCAACAGTCTAACGATACCTTAATTGGCAACATAGGCCGTTCACTGTGACATAAAACGGAAATCGGGTAATTGATTAGGAATACAGACTGCTTAGTTGGTTCATTGCTGTTTAACTAAAGACACTGTGTCATAAGACAGATGATTAGCGTCGCCCTCTTCCTTTATCTAGCATTTAGACAGCTTTAAATTGTTTCTTTCAGGAACTATACATATATTTGTTATTTTCGTTCAATCGACATTTTTTATATCAATCAATAATTGGTTGGTTAGTTACTTTTTCAGGACTCTACCGAAATAAAGATGACTAGCGTTGATGTTTGGTGTTAGATATAGACTTCAATCGTCGATTATATATAGCAACCGATAAAAACGTTTTAAAGGTGTTCAAGTTAGATCTGGATCCGCTCATGTCAATGATGCGGGGCTCGGACCACCAACGGGCATCGATCTCTGGACAACCCCTCGGATACGACGCAGCGCTCGCGTATAAGCTTGTTCTAGTTGATGGCTGTGTTTGCAACTATTAGTGCTTCATTTACTCCGTACAAACGGTGAGAACTGTTCAGAATTATCTCTGTTGACGTCAATAGTCTAGGCTTTAAATTTAAAAAAGGCTCTAGAAATGACTGTTAGAAGCAAATCATGTAAGAATTTGCTACTCCGTGTTTCTAAACTAATTTGACCCTGCTGTAAACGAATATTGCGGGTAGCAAGCTGGATTTTTTGGCGGTTGCATGAGAAAACAAGATGGCGGTCAAAATGGCGGCCCATATCTTCATATATCTATAAGCAAAGTCATATATGTGATGGAAACATGATTTTAGGGTCTAGATTAGCATTTTCGGGATCAAGAAATACGATGGAACTAAAGACACATATGTAGCACTACCAGAAAACAAAATGACGGACAAAATAGCTGAAAAAAATAGCGGCCAATATCTTCAAATGGCTCTAAGTAAAGCCATATATGTGATGGATTGTGCCAGTCACAGGTCTGGATAACTGAGGAGGGTGACGCTACACATCTTCGTTATGAGCAAGCTTCGTTAAACAGAAACTCGCCACGCGTCACTACCTTATGCTTGAACGCAATCTGTCTCAGTTCTGGAAAAAGGAGGAGGGCGACGCTAATCAATTATCCTCGTAATGAGATAACATCAATAAATAAAAACTACACACAAACAGTCTTAGTAATATACCACTCAGTTACGTAAAAATACTGTAAAACAAATTTAATGTCGACTTCAACGGTCATAGGAGCCTCAAAATGTCGTTAAATGTGTAATACCAAAGCTAACTCTTATAGATAACGTCTCCTTAAGCACCCTTTAAAACATCAGCTTCAGCTTCTATAATAACCTTTAATTTCGTTCAATTTCAAGGCCGGCGGATAATACAAAGTTAAGGTGTGATAAGGTCGATGTCAATCGTCATAGAAGCAATAACATATTACCGGTGTAGGCTATATCGTATCGTATCGCATTTGTAGATTTGTATAGCGCCGCTTACAGCTGAGGCTACTCAGCAGCGCTCCCAGTGCGACAGCACCGAGAGAAGAAAACTGTTTTTAGCACAGAAAGAGATGTAGGAAGAGATCCAGAAAGTAAGGTTACGCGTATAGAGAGGAAGGAAGGGCATTTCTCAGGGAAGGCCCTATGTTGGCAAGAGATCTAGTTTGAGCTAGAGTGGTCCTGGATTAGTTTAATACAGCCCTTTCATTACACCAATCGATTTTTAGAGGTCTCAACAATTTGCTACTTCTATGTTTTCTATCTGCTGTAAAGATAGCTGTAAAAATCAGGTAGGTTTGAAATCAAGGTTTTTGGCTGACAATAATATTATTTAATATAGCTGTTAACTACAACGTTCCAAATAGCGAGGCTATATTCAAACTAAGGATTTGCTTGAAATCTACTTAGATACCTTTTAAACGCTTTAACACGATTCTATAATTAACATCGGTTTCTCTCAAATTTTAACTTGTCTGCGGTGGTACGACCTATAACACGCAAACTCTGGAAACTAATACTAATAAGAGCCAATTGAATACAATGTTAGTTAAAAGACTCTATCTTACGATAGAACAGAGGTTCCCAAACGCTGGCCCTAGGGCCAAGAGTTGCCCGCCAGCTGTTTCTAGCTGGCTCGTCAAACCATTCTCACTACTGAAAATTTTCTGGCAGAAGGCAGACGCTAATTATTGTTGTGAAACAGAAACTACTACTGATAAGCAGAAATGGTTGAGCTGTGTTATAGCGACTTCATTTTCTTATTATTGTATTGTATATTCGTTTATTGAGACAATCTAGCCTGCAAAACGCTGCTTGTTACAATAGTAATTGGAAGCGTGGGTTTTACAGGTAATCAGTAGCATTCAGGTCTCAGTGCTTAGTAGATATTTTTTGTATAGCATGCGGTGTATAGGCCTACAGTTTTACGTCTATATATGGAAGGGTAAGGTTATGCATCCGGGAGCGTAAATTGTATGTATTAACATTTTGAGGAGGGCAAAGGCCACGGAGTACATGCATCTCGTTGCGTAGTATAGCGCTCAATAATGAGTCGTCTGCTCTGTTCGACAGGGTATCAGCCGATGGGTGTTTCTGAGTAGGTATCCAGCTCGTCTCATCCTACACATGAGTCGCTCGAGACGGGCTTGTCACCTGCACTTGTGTATCCCAACCAGGCAGGTGATGCGAATAGCATTCGAGCAATGGTGGTCGTCCGGGTGATATCGTGAAGCACTGTTGAAGGGGTTCAGGGGCGGATCAAGAGGGGAGGGCAATCCGGCCATCCCCTATTTGATATCTACACAGATACCACGTCACGACGTAGCCGTGGAAAATGACGAAATAATGGCCCCCATTTGATATTCACCACACAGGAAATCACAGGACATGGTCCCCGCGTAGACGATGAAAATGGCGAAATATGGAAATACGAATAAAAAAAGGTCATAAATTTTTTTCGGAGATGAATTCGTAAGAAATTTTTCGTTGGTCCGTTGGTCACTATCCCCACAAACTTTGATTCCTCTTCCAGAAGAGGGGGACTATTTTAAACACTGGTTTGTATGTATGTATGTATGTAGGTATGTATTATCCCCCGCCCCCGCCTCCCCCCCGGATGGACCTTCTGGAACCGGCCCTGAAGGGGTTCCATGTGCTTTAAGTGTTCTGATGGCGTACAGAGAGCCTACAAGAAGGTATGAAATATCCAATTTGGGTGTGCACCGGTTGAGGGTCGGGTCCCCACTATGAATTGGGGTGGGCACAGAACCGAACCTTGAACAACGCTGACGTTTAAGGCTATAGCGGTTGACAGTTCTCTTTGAAGCCTGTGTTTTCTTCCATGGAGGTAGTTGATACACCAATTATAATTATTCATAGTTGAGTAGGATCGAGGCCAAATTTTCCCAGTAGCAAAACGTATATATTTTCACTGTTAGTGGGAAGATCAGGTGCCGAAGGAGAGGACTGGTTATCTGCAATCATAAAACGAGGCTAAGAAAATAAAGTCGCTATAGAACACCTAACCCATTATTTTCTGCTTATTAGACCGGCTTAGTAGTTGCTCCTGTTTGGCAACGCTGTGTTACAGCAATCATTAGTGTCTCCTCTTCATCTTGGATTTGGACTGGCACCACCAGACGGCACGCAGTGGTGAAGTTAGTTAGCTTATCGATTGGTAGATTTCAGGCCGTTAACTGTGACATTTAACCCTACCCAGTTTGTCAATTGCTTATTTTTCAGTTTTATGGCTTACTTATAGGGTGATGATAACACTTAAAAAGGTGTGTAAAAAGTGCTTGGGTTGGTTCGTTGGTGGCGGAGTTTGACATTGACTGGCAACAAACAGGGCTGTGGTCGAGAGTATACGCGGGTATACAGCGTGTTCTCACCTCTAGAGACCGTATACTCGCCTCACAAAATATTTGTAGGCCCTACTCACCTCTAATTAGTCTCGGAGAACTAACCGGTAGCGTGTAGTCATCTCTTATTAGTTTTGGAAAATTAACCGGTAGCGTGTACTCACCTCTAATTTTGCCACTACAGCCCTGGCAACAAAAGCAGATGACGTGGTTTAGAAAAATTAATCCTATTTTTATATAAATTGCTGAAAAACATCTTATTGGTGCTGTTAATTATATTTTTTGCTAACTGATATTTATTATATAGCCAGATGGCTGCGCTTTAAAGGTGTCCAAGCATTTGGAAAATTTCTTGGCCCTTTAAACAAAATGTTGGGTTTCAAATTCTCGCCGGAGCAGAAAACGGTTTCGAAATTCAGTAATACTTCTGATCCAAGACAAAATTATCAATTGTCGCTGGGAAGATCAGACGCTGAGGAGAATAACTGGTCGCCTGCTCCCATATGCCGAGGTTAAGCAAAGTGAAGCTGCGTACGATTCATAGCCATGGCTTCCTCTTAGACCAGTTAAGAGACTGCTGCTCTCTAGCGAGTAGGCTTCGAACCTACGTTGCTTTCAATCGATCGTCTTAGCTTTTTGTTCCTCTTGAATTCAAATCTTGCGCCACTTTATGGTTATTATAGAGTCTAGTGAATACATTTGAAAGGTGTCTAAGCAGATTTCAAACTAAGCATTTCACTATAAACTCCACCACTGCCCTCGCTAGGTAATGTCATTCCGAGGTCTGTAAAGATGCCGGTAGCCGCGCGGAACTACTAGCGTTACAATTTTGAAGTAATTGGTAACTTCTATTGCGCCGGTGTCTATAGCATGCAAAGTAATTATTTCCAGCGTTTCATTGCAGTGGTGCAGTTTATGTGATATGCTATGTGTTATCACAACAAAGACATAGCATCGCCTAATTCATCGCGTTCGTAATTATATCTCAGAGTTTCTAAAACGTGACTTTAAATACAATACAATGCAACTGTATTTTTGATAGGCTATTGCCCTCCTTCCAAAGTTCAGAAGTCCACGCGACCATACGATAGAACATCGATGGTGATGGGTCGCTACGCAGTGGCTTGAAGTAGATTCGAACCTGCGACCCTCCAGTTTCATGGCACCGAACATATGACTACGCCACGTCGTTCCCCAGGGCTCCGGTTTATTCACGAATCGCTGCGTCGAGTCAGAGGGGCGTCCAAAGATATCAGATGACAAAGTCGGAATGCCATAATCCTAGGGAGAGATGAAGGCAGAGAAGCTCTAATAAGGTGGGTTGCGTGATTCCAGACTTTGGACTGGCACCACCCGAACTCAATGGTGGAGTTCTAAAAGCAGCCTACGGATTCTGTTATTTTTCAGTTTAACTATCGACATCTCGTGGCAAACATCGGCCGTTGACGTCACAATTTTCATGTAACATTACTAATTGTACGAAAAGCATGCACATTTAACTATGCAGGTAACTTTTTGCTTTGCTCAAATAAAACACTTTTGAACAGTTTTCACCGTTCGTAAGTCATAAATGAATTTGATGACATTTATTTAACGACGCCGTCGTAATCGTAATCGTAATCTCCAAACTTCTAAAGCGCCACTCGAAGGCCAAGCGCAGGGCACCAACCTATTCACGAGCGCTGGACAACTGTAGGTGAACGACTTGTCCAAAGTCGCTACGCAGTGGCTTGAGCTAGAATCGAACCTGCGACCCTACGGTTACAAGGCACAGAAAATATCGTTAGAAAACTGCGTCCCGCGTCATGTTAAAGATGATTGGCGTCATTACAAACCACTGTACAGAGACAATATGCCAAGCTATGGATTCCAACACAAGTGTACCGGCGGCCGGCTACCCAATGAGAAGACCCAACTGGGGTGATTGGAGATAGGCTTTTCCCTGTGCTAACGCAGCAGTGTTAGGTTTGCTCCCATTTTTTCTCTTGGTTATATATCACAGGGATAAGCGTCCTGGGGAAATTTAATCTAATTTTCAAATTTTCACAACTGCTATTGACAATTGAAAGTCACTATAACATGAACAAGTTACGCAACCAATCCAGGATTAGCTACGTGTTTTGTAGGACCACTTTAATTTATAGGACAAATACTATTATTAAAAAGGGTGTCAAATTTCGTTTCAATAATGCGGGACTAAACGCGATTATAAGGCCTTTCACTGATTTTAGCCACCCTGAGATTTCACCAGATGGGGTGTCTCGGAGTAAGTAACCGGCTCGTTCTTTCCTGTCAGCTGTACTTGTGTATCCTCACCATGCAGGTGATGCCTATAACATTCGAGCAATGGTCGTCGCCTGTGTTATATCGTGAAGCACTGTTGAAGGGGTCTCATTTGCTACCCTTATAAGGTAACCGTTTTTTGGTTACAGTTTTCGGTAACCGGGGGGTAAAAATTACCCCCAATTTATTTTCGTCAAATCTAGGGAAATGTTTAACCAATTTTGGTCATGTTTAATTTATCTGATAGACAAGGACAATAGACAACATTATTAAATGTAATGAGTAAGAAATCTTGAATTAAAATGACGACTCGTTCCAATATGGCTGTCTAAAGCGAAAGTAGTAATAAGTTGTGAGTCAATGCTACCATGCTACCAGTTTCAGATACTAATCACTGAAACCAAATGCTGTGTCGTAGTGTTGATTGAAATAGCTAACTGCAAGCAATAACATGCGGCTGTGCAGTGCTGTAATAGTCAGTAACTAATGACGTTTACAAAATTTCACTTGACAAAACTGACAAAATAGAAACATTCAGTGACAAGTACACCCGTAATAGTTTTACTACAGTTTCAGTGGGCATCTTATGCATTCGTATGATATACGTTTTTGTCCATGCTTTCCGCATACAAAGTGATTACATTTGGTACAGCGGTGTTCGACTTTGTGATCAATCTGTCGAGGGCAACTCTGGCAGCGACGTAATACAACAAACTACACTGAAGAAAACTGTGACATGAAAAACCTTTAGAAATTCTCACCTATTTCGTTCGATAGTTTTATGCAAAAGTACGTAAACTACAATAATATAATCCAACAGGAAATGGAAATCACACAGCAAAGAATGACTAATTCATATGCAAAAATACAACAACCACATTATCTCCAACATTCAGTTCTATCAACTACTATGTTTACAAATACATAGTGCAGAAATGATTTATCCAGTACCGGAATATAAAACCTTATTCTTCATAGTAGTCCGCCGCTAGGTGGCAGCGCAATGTGGCACAGCTGAAAACGACATTGTGAAGAAAAAACATATCTAGGAAAAGTCACAAAAGCAAAAGTCTTTTTTGTTTTATTCAAAAGAAGGGTACGAAAAAAAGTAGACTGGTTACTGTTATTTTTTACCCCCCGGTTACCGTATAAGGGTTAAGTTTTCTTATGGCGTACACGGAGGTAGAGCTTATAAGGAGGAGTATCTTATACATCAGTTCGATCACTGAGATTTGCTTATTAAGACTGCCAGAATATTCCAGCGTAAGCGGATGCAGCTATAGTCTCATGGACCAGGTGGGGAGTCCATCTCCGCCTTCAGAGGTGTGTTTCAGATGATCAAGAATGTGGAAGATCCCATATTCTGTTATGAGGCCTTGGCCTGTGTGCGCGGTATGTTTCATGAGGGGATCGTGAGAGGCGGTAGTAAATTATTGGTTGGCTCCTTAAGCAGTTATTAGCCTCGATATATGATGGCGGATGACTAGGCCTCTACAATTACAGTGAAAATGTAAATGTAACCAGCGCTTAGCGACATCTAGTTGTTTTTGAGAACTGTTGACTTTGACCTCACCTTGATACAATGTCATGTAGGTATGGATGAAGACTACACATTCAAATGCGTGGTAGTGGACAATGATCTTCACTCAATCAATTCATTGAGCAGGATCGAGACCACATTTTCACTATAGAAAATGTGTATATTTACACTGTTAGTGGGAAGATCAGGTGCCAAAGGAGAGGAATGGACATCCGCTATCATATATCGAGGCTAAGAAAATGAAGTCGCTATAGCACATCTCACCCATTCCTATTTATCAATGTAGTAGTTTCTGTTTGACGGTGCTGTGTCGTAACAACAATCAATAACGTCTCCCTCCTCTTCTTCCGAAATTCGGACTGGCACCACCTGACTTCAGGCTATGGCGGAATTAGTTACCTAACAAATTGGTAGTTTTGAGGGCGTTAACTGTAACATCCAAACCGGGACCTTTGGCTTGAGATGTTCGTCTCGTAGTTTCCACGTACTTATAGGGCTAATATAACACTTTAAAAGGTATGTAAGGAACTGCTTGATTAGTTTGTTAGTGGTGGATTTAGACTGTATCCAGCAATTCAATGACGTTAAATGGCAACAAAAACCGTTGGCGTGGATAGAAAAATTATCTGAACAGTTCTCACTATTTAAGTTGGTTGATTTTAAACCGACCTAACGTGTGGAAGCCATCGCTATAGAAAAACGTTTACATTTTTTGACTGTTAGTTGGAAAACCTGTGGCCGAAGGAGGCGATCCGTCATCATACATCGAGGCTCAGAAAATGAAGGTGCTATAGCACATCTCACCCATTTCTGCTTATCAGACCGCCTTAATATTAGTAGTTCCTGTTTATCGACGCTTTGTCATAACAACAATCGTTAGCGTCTCCCTCCTCTTCATTCGGAATTTGGACCTTGGGCGTCCGCAGGAATTTTTTTTAGAGGATGCAGCATTTAGTAGGGGAGCAAGATGACTTTTTGCACAGAACAGCTATTCATGAACAGAACACGTGACAACTTTACAAATAAATTAAATTACCTAAATAATTAAGTGTTTTTTTGCATCGAAAATCGTGTTGCGACTGCTGTAGCAATCATAATAATTAAAAGGGTTGATTTTTAAAAAAATATTTGCAAAATTCAGAGGAAAATGCCGTCTTGCACCCCTCCGTTTGTATCTTTTGTCTTCTGTGGCCTTTGACGTCCTTAACGAAATGTTATTGTTTCTCAGTTCAGTTTTTCTGTTGCAGATCGTTTATGGTTAGCAGGCGTATATTTAAGAGGATTCTAGGTTCACGATGTTAAGGAAATAATGTTAGTTTCTTGTTTCAAATCAGTTCTGGATCCAGAATTTGACCACAGCTTAAGACAACAAAGGTCGTTGACGTCGACAGAAATTATTTTGGCTCTGATTTAGGTTGCTGTTGTTCCAGAGTTTAACGACGTCCTTTGGCTGCTATGGCTGTTGACGTATTTTTGTTACCTTCGTACTGTGGCCTTTTGGCTCTTTTTGGTGATTTCTTTTATTTTAATTTATTTTTCCTGTTTTGGCACATAGGCTCTTTTCTGTTTTTCTCGTTTTCTGACAATTTCGGCTCTTTTTACATTTCATATATTCACAGTTATTTACAAAGATAATAATCTTCTATTTACATGCACAGCTCATTGAACATTCACTTGAATCACTAATTTAGGACTCGCTAACAGATAATATTATAGCGTCAGATCACACCGTTTTAAAGGTGTCCAAGCATTTGTAAAATTTGATGGCCTTCAAAATAGAATGTCTGAATTCAAATTCCCGCCGGAGCAGACAAAAATTAGAATTTCTATTCCACTTCCGATCCAAGTTATCACCTAAATTATACACTGTCGCTGGGAAGATCAGATGCTGAGAATGACTGGCCACCATATGCTGAAGCTCAGCATAATGAAGCTGTTAACGACTCACAGCCATGCCATTGACACCGTTTCTGGATGGATGGCTTTCTAAATGGCTACTGTTGAACCCATGTAAAACTCAGTTTATTTGGCATGGTGGTCGCAGACAGCTGGCAAATGTTGACCTGCACTTGTTAGCAGAGGCCTTCCCCCATGTCTCCTTTTAACTTCTGTCTGGGATCTGGGGGTGACA
The DNA here is from genome assembly GCA_963556255.1 of Allolobophora icterica. Taxonomy (NCBI): domain Eukaryota; kingdom Metazoa; phylum Annelida; class Clitellata; order Crassiclitellata; family Lumbricidae; genus Allolobophora; species Allolobophora icterica. Next base: position 4,685,588 of record OY744608.1, on the reverse strand, counting down.
TTTGACGAAGAGCTTACATTTTCCAGCATGTTAGCGACCAGCTTCGGCAGTTGCGTGTTGTAATACGGTTCCTTTCTCATGACGCGGCTGTGATCCTTTTCACGCTTTTATCTCCAGTAGAGTTGACTATTGCTGCTCTGTTCTCACTGGACATCCATTGGCTCTAATTGGGCGGTTTGACCGGGTCCTTCGTTCTGCCACTCGGCTCTTTGCCCACATCCCAAACTATACACCAGTTTCAGCTTATATGCGTGATGTCCTGCATTGGTTTCCTGCCTCCCAGGGCATCTCCTATAGGATTTGTTCTCTTGTTTGGCGGTCTCTATCTGGTGAAGCTCCATCTTACCTATCTGATCTCTGCTGTCCGCTCTCTGGCCTAATGTCCCGTCGAGTTCTGCGTTCTGCAACTGGAGGTGAGCTGTTGGTCCCTCGGTCCCGCTCCTCAGTTAAACAGCGTCGTGCCTTCTCAGTGGCTGGATCCTCAACATAGAATGGGCTTCCACCTTCTTTGCGCTTATTTCCTCCAGGTAGTTCACCTCATTGATATGTATAAATAGTACTGGATTGATAAAGCTTCAGTCATTGGCCTATGCCCGACGGCGAATCAGTCGTGGCTTCCGGCGGTCAGGGATTATTTCCGGTCAGGGATTATGACTTATTAATACAAAAGACTGAAAAGTCCTTATTTAATGTCGTGTAATTAGTTATGGCGTCCATAGAGCATTTAGCCTCTGGCGACAAAAATGTATAACGTCGTGTTATGGCGTTCATGGAGCGTGGTGCCCCTAGCGGCAAAGGCGTATAAGGTTGTGTTTACATAACAAATGCATTGCGATTTCTATCAACGAATAATTATTTTTTTAAGCAATAAACAGTTGCATGTGCAGAGCAAAACATCATATTTAACATGCGCTGAATTATGCATTGCCGCGTATATGACATTTTATTTAATGTTAAAGCTAAGTTTGTAGAACTTTTGTATAAGCCCTATCGATATGTCGAGTGCGCATGCGCAGTCACCCGACCCACTTCATTGTCCTAGAGGTCATTACTACCAACTTTGTCAACAAACCACACACATGTCGGTATAGGTCGATTGCATTTAATGTTTATAACTTGTAGCATTGCTTCAAAAATATGAAAATCCATTCGCCTGGATCAACGAATCTGTGATCTGTGTTTAGCATAATTTCAACTCGAGTACTCTTCCTTAGTGAATGCATGCGGGCAATGTTAAGATGTCTGAATTAGGCCTAAACGTCTTTAAACATCATTTTTCTGACCGCGGTTCGCTTCCCGAAGGTGGCTTATTTCAGAGATTTAAATCTCGGGCTAGCACGGTCCCAACACGGGGACCTTAAATGGCGTGGCACCCATTCAAACGGGCAGCTGTGGTGAAGGATCTCACCCGATCAATTCATTGAAAAATGAGCAGGGTCGAGGCCATTATACGGTCGCTATAGAAAATCGCGTACATTTACATTTAATGAAACCTTCACTACCAGTCATTGCAACAGATTATGAAATGGTTACAGGTGTTGATTCTATGTAAAAAGATTAAATATACTTAAGTTTAATTTAATTTAATTAATTAATACTTTTAATATTTCCTGGTTAAGTTTGTGCATTGCTCTCAGATGCCACCATGCTAGGAAAACGAAAGTATTAAAACAAGTCTCTAGCATCGATTGGCAAACATCCCAGAATGATTTGCTAAACAATTTTCTTTCAAAAAAGGAGCCACACTTACTGAAAAATCACACCACTGCCTATTACCGAACTGCTATCTGCATTTGAATATTATGTGTTACTTTTAATGCTGATGAGTGCGACTTAACATGACATGACCATCAGCAGTCACAAGATATGGCACAGGTGGTTTCAGCAGGATCTATGTCTGCAAAACTAATTGGACACTTAACCTCAAGCAATCCCTCGCCACAGCATGTATTAAGTGACAATTCTATCTGGTGAAGCACACAAAACTGAATGTTTCTTATGAATGTATAAGCCACATTCCTGCTGGAACTGCAAAGTTTTCATGATCCAAGTTTTGAACCACATGTAAGTTTCAACTTCTTCCACTTTCCTTTCAGGGCCACATCTCAGAGATCAGCAGTAACATTTTTGCCCTCCGTTATCAACTTGATAACAGAAGTGGCATCACACACTTTATCAGAAATAATTTTTTTGTTCGTGTAAAAACTTCATGTGCAAAACAAACCAAAGTGAACTTTTATTCTGACCACATGTTTTTCTTCAATCTGCTTATGTTCAAACTCAGAGTATACAGGCAGAACAAAATCAGTAGCACAATAAAAACGTTTAGCATAATGTAATAAATGTGTGATGTCAATCAATCAATTAAATATTTGTTTATTGAAAGATTCCCGTCCACACGTGATGGGATTTCACAGCGTTACAAAGACAATAATTGCAAGTGAAAATAAATCATACAGTGCATATTTTAACTATAACTAGGGGGACAAATGTCCCAGTAGTTTTAGGATTTGTCCCAGTAGTTTGGGTGATTTGTCTCTGAAACACTCTACTTTTAATGTAATATTACAATATTAAAACGAGTGATCTCTCTCTCACTATGACAATCTGAGAACGAGCCATCGACTGTCAGTGTCTTTGGATACTGTTAATGATCGGTTATTGATATCATTCAATGTCAATGGAGTGGGCGCTGCATATTTTCACCCGAAGCCGCCATGCATAGTCAAATTGCTTACTAGCAAAGAGAGACGCGAAGGACATTCGGATCCGGACATTTATGCCATGCAATTCTATGCGCACAAGTTTTTCTGCAGTAACTGATCTTACCATATGGGAAGTTGTTGTGACCGAACTCTGTCTTGACGAAAACAGCAGCATAATAGCTGATGAATACTACAGCTACATCCTATACATGTTTGTTTGGTGGATGGACCCATATGGGTCACTCACCAAGCAAACATTAATAGAATGTTGTTTTCTTTGCTTAACCAAATTGGAAAATAAAGTTGATCGTGGTTGCCGAAGTCAAAGCTATCATTGTTTGTTGTACCTGCAGCTCATCCACTGGGTCACAGTCACTCAACCTGTCACTGACTTACTTTTATCAATTATTTTGGTAGTATGATTGAACTAATTATGTCATATTTTCAAACTTCTATGCATGACTTTAATTGGGATATATGTATAATAATAGTAAGGAAATTTGGTAAAATGAAAGTGGCTAAAATGGGCTCCATTTGGCAGCAAATGCTGTAAAATGCGTTGTCCGCTGGGGCTTCGGCCCAGACACCCTAGTCGTGGCGGACTGTCCCACTAGTCAAAATTCATTAAAATATGCATTGAAATCAGAAAACAGTTAATGAAACAGACTGAAGAGATTAATGGATTTTAAAATAAAGTAGCCTATACATATAAAAGAAAAACAGTATAGTGCTAAAATAGTTAATTGTTAATAAGTGTTTTTATAGAGCTTAAGGGAGATAAAGTTTTTGTCGTTTTTACCAGGTAGGCCTAATGTGAAATGATGAGCCCGTGGCCGGAAATTATGAGGGATATTGCGATCAGGTGGAAAATATGGTCGCTGAACATGGCCGTGGTATGTAATGGCTGTCTTAAGGAGGCGTTTATCTGCCTGTTTTGTCAATTCAGAAGCGATTTGAATGGATGGGGAAAGTAGACCAGAGCGTCGCATTTTCTTCAGCAGTGTTTCAACCCTCTCCCTGTCTCCTACTTGGGTATAATCCCAACAGTCCGGGGTGTCGACTCGTATTCCTCTGTTCAAGATTGACATCAGCTGATCGGACATCAGCTGATCGGTCATACCGGTACTGTTGCGCTGCCAAATGTAGTTTTGGCTAAATGCGGCATACGACAAAGCCACCAACTGTTGTTTCTTACTACATTGAATAATTGTTAATCCCAGATTCCGGAAAATTTTCTTAATACATAATTATTCCAAATTCCAACGTTTGAAACCATCTAAATCATTAATCCTACCGATGTTTACCACAGCAAGAACAATACTTCCGGTAGTAATGACCTATGTAGGTCGAGGTGACCTAACTAGGTCACTGAGATGTCGAACCCGCTTATTGCGCAATGTTATTGTAGGCTCACCAGACACGGCACTGACTGGCCTCTACGGATAATGTGTCAACAAATATTTAGGTAAAATTAACTTCATTATTAGGCCCTACGTGTTTTATGGCCTTTCCCCTTGAGGTTGAAGTATCTTTTGACTGAAGCCCAAGCAATCCAACAACATGGAATACATTTTAACCAATCCAAAGTGCTTTATTATTAATAATTTACTGACCCAGATAGATGACGAACAGGGTGTGTCAAGTTTTGCAAGATCAATATTTAAAAAAGTAGGGCCTACTAGGGATAAAATGTGCAGGTTGATGTTAAAAATCAACATATGGGTATAAATTTTGTTTTAAATAGGATTTACCTACTTCAAGGACTGTTGTAAATACGAATTCGGAATTCTCTGCAGTCTGCATTCAAAGTTAGTTTGCCTAAATAAAATAAAAGACTCGCGTTTTCATTAAAATAGCGAGTTGTCCGACTTGACAAGTTTTTGTAAGGAAAAGAAGTCTTGGGTTGAATATGATTTTTTGGGGTCTTGGTCTTGTTCTTGGTCTCGAGGTTCAAAGTCTTGATCTTGGTCTTGGTCTTGAGGTTCAAAGTCTTGGTTTTGGTCTCGAGGTTCAAGGTCTTGGTCTCGAGGTTCAAAGTCTTGGTCTTGGTCTCGAAGTTTACGGTCTTGACAAGACTGGTTGAAAGCAGAAGAAAATGGCAAAATATATCCAGGTTTCAAGCTATTGGAGGTGATTCCTGTAATGTAACCATTGGTTGGGTAGGCGAGTAATGCATTATGTCGAGGAGAAGCTGCAAAGGAAGCTTGTATGCATTGTTTGCGATCTGCACACAGAACTGCCACTGAGGCACCTAGTAACTGCTTTAGGTGGCAAGACACTAAGCAACAACAAATGGCAGGTCCCTTAGGAAAAATGTTGGATTCTATAACCGCGCTAGACATCAATCCTGATTTTGCAAAATTCTGTGTGGGTCCTGCTCTCCCTCAGCTCAGCGACTAAGTGATGAAAGACTTAAGCACAGATCAAAGCTATGGCTACAGGATTGTCACTGCAATTAGGATAGGAGTTTTGCCAAAAGATCTGGCTCTGTTGGTTGATAATATCTTTATTTATTCAACTAAGAACATTAAATTAAATAAAAATAGACACGTTAGTTATTAAAATATAATTTTTTTCCTTTATTCATTCAACTAAGAACATTAATTTAAATAAATATGGACATATTAGTTATTACAATATTTCAAATGCAATTCGAACACATACAAATCATTAGGAACAAAAGTGATTCGTTCACAGAGCTAAACTGCAAAGCGTAGTTACTAATGTGTTACTACCAAGTATACTGTACATGAAATAATTGTGATTTATTGCACAATGTTTAATTAAAAACTTCAGATTTTATGCTACTCTTTTGTTATCACTAAGTATTCTGTAAAATAGTTATATAGTTTATGTGAAACAGTGAATTTTTTATTCAATGTCCAATGTTTAACTAAATATTGCTCACAAGAAGTCAAAAAACAACAAGCTAGGCCTAGTTAAACAAGTAACTAAATCAGTTACAGCAATGTTAGTGAATATATAATCAGTAATTAAAATGGCTGAAAGACTGGAAACCTTTTGTCTTTACAGTATTACTGATTCTTGAACAAAATAGCTTTTGTTAATGAGTGACGAACAGAAGAACGCTGTAGACTTTGGTTTGTTAAATTAACAGCATGGAATCGGCGCAGTTTAAGGAAAACCCTACAGATATTACGAACAAGATCAGTGTAATGGCTTTCAATACCATAAAGTGTGTCACAGAAGTGCTGACTCAAATCACTGAACAAATTGTCTGGAATGTTTTCTAACACTTTTGCTTCCAAGGCTTTTCCCCATTGATCCTTCTTCGACACATGATGGAAATCAGCATTGGATCTCAAAACCTTCTCAGCATGTTCTACAACTTTCACAAGACTAGTTGAGGGTGTCACAAGTCCTCCATTATTCTTTATTTCCAGCAGGCTGTTTGTTTTGGGTCCTGCCTTTTCAACCAGTGCTGATAAGCAATCACCACATGAAATTGTTGCTGAGAGCCTGCGAACAATCCAACCTGCTATATATGACAAAATGTTGGTAACAAAAGGTGACAGCTTTGTTAAAGTGCAATAGTCATGCTCGTTGTCAATATGATCAAAGTGACTAGGCAAAAATTTGTCTATTTCCTCATCTGATGGATGTAAATGAAGAAGATCTGTTTGGTCTTGTGGCATACAATTTCCATTGGTAGTGGCAGAAATTGAGGCTCTGTTCAGCAGAGTGCGGTAAGCACTAGAAAATTGTTTGGCACTTGGGTTGTTATTCCATCCACCCATTTTTCGTACGCAACCGAAATACAGTTCCAGATGATCTTGTGACAGTTTGTACGTCAGCAGGTAGCGCTGATGGCATGGACTTCCTTCTGAAAAGATTACATTTCCAATACTAAGAAGGCTATCAACATTTATAACAAATCCCAATGCAGCCATACGACGATGACTTTCGCAAACCTTCTGCCCACTGCTATTTTCCATATTCAAAAACATTTGCCTAGACTCTTTCAGAAATGGAGTTACCGCTCGGAGTCCAGAATATGTCAAGGCTTTCTTATACCCCTTTCCTATAACTGACCGACTGTTGAAGATGTCGAAAAGGCGATCAACAGTTTCGATAAATTTTCGTGTCCCGAAAGTGTTGGAAAATCTAGGAAACTTGTTTACTTCAAGAAATTCCAATGCCTTGGCAACTGATGAACTGAGAGTTTGTGCTGCCAATCGTACCTTCATCTTCTGATTTTGAAATTCCACATGTGCATTTGTCAACCTGTTGCCTGCTCGAAGACCATCCTTATCCTGCAATTCATGCAGATGAACAATGTTCGACCATCGAGCTTTACCAATTTCAGGAATTATGATTTCTTTTAAAGCTTCCAGAGCATTTCTCAACAACTTCAGCATGTGGCATGCATCAAAAAATATGTACACATGTTCATTTATGAAAAAAGGATGTGGAAAGCTGCTTTTAATATTATTTGGCAACAAGGATCCGCCCAACTGGGAAACCATGCCCTGGTTAGTAGCATGTCCATCCATGACCAATGCCAAACCACGTATTCCGATTTCACCTAGTTTTATTAAGGCTGTTTGAATTAATTTGGCTTGAACAACTGAACTTATTCCTGTGATCAAAAAATAACCAAGAGTTACTTTCCAGTGACCTGTAAGTCCAACAGCCATTATGACCAATGCCTCAGTAGCTTCATGTTGCACGTCACTGTCAACTGAACCAGCTCCAAGATCAACGAAGCCTATCATCTTCTGAGTTTTCGCATCCCAGTCAACATGTTTCCTAATCGCCATTCCATCAATCATGACAGAGCAAGAGTTATACTGCCATCCTTCACTGCTGTTCTTCCTGTCTCTGAGATTTGCAAAGACTTGTTCTGAGAAGCCTGGATTGCTATCGATTCTGCTCATCCACTTTCTTATCGTACTTTCGGCAGGTAGTTTTAAGTTTTTACGACAAAATGCATATGCTTTTGGACCGTAAAAATGTAGCGTTGTTGCAAACTGACGCTGTTCTTCTGTATATTTCACTGTTTCTTTTGCGAATAGATGAATGGGAATGTCCTCATACACTTTAAGCAACTGTTTTGTCTCAGATGTGAGTAGCCGTTCCTTTTCCAGTTCCTCTAAAATATGCAGAATCTTTGATTTGGCTCGACTTTCTCGACGTTCCGCATTGTACAGAGCCTGTTTCATTGTAACCAGTCTTTCTTCAAGATGCTCACTTTTACGCTTCAACGTCCGAGGGCTGGCCAGTATGGCATACGAGTGCTCTTTACAGATAAAAGAAGGCTGGACTGGAAACACGGTAGAACTTGAAGCAGCAGGAACTGATGGCTGGACTGGAAACAAGGTAGAACTTGAAGCAACAGGAACTGATGGCTGGACTCGAAACACGGTAGAACCTGAAGCCACAGGAACTGATGGCTGGACTCGAAACACGGTAGAACCTGAAGCCACAGGAACTGATGGCTGGACTCGAAACACGGTAGAACCTGAAGCCACAGGAACTGATGGCTGGACTCGAAACATGGTAGAACTTGAAGCAACAGGAACTGATGGCTGGACTCGAAACATGGTAGAACTTGAAGCAACAGGAACTGAAGCCATCACAGCTGTGCTGGTCTTTGATGAGTGCCCGAGCGCTTTCGTAGCCTATGCAAAAGAAAACCAAAAAAATAATGTGTTCATGACCTCAACAGGTGGCACAAGTGAAACTTCTTATCTATGATTGCAAGGATGCCAAGACCAAGACTTTTAAAAATGAACTCAAGTGCACTCGAGACCAAGACCTTGGTATCAAGGACCAACTGTACAGGGGAATGTTCATTTTCAAAACTGAAACTATAAAGAATCAGCTTCACAGCACAACGGGACAGTAGCGTTTGAACTAGCTTTCACTCACGTGTGCAGTAAATGATAGCCTGAAAACCATTAATTTAAAGCCAATTATAAATAAATTCAAACGCCTATCCAAAGATATGTCTCGACTCCAGTCTGTACCTTCTAAAACAGCATTATAACATTATATAAGACTGATTGGCAAAATGTCTCCTGTTGCTCTGATTTATTATACAGGTTACTGTAAAATTTCTTATAAATACCCTAGTGTTTATTTATACAAATTGTTTTTAACCCTGGGTAAAATGCATTATTTGTATTTCTTCTTACCATGATCACTGCACCACTAACACACGAATGCAACTCTTTCTCAACTTTATCAGCAATTTTTGTGCAATGTAATTCGTGCAATTGTTGCTGGTACCGCATACTGACACCAAATACGACCCAGTATTTATAATATACTGGCACTTAAGAGGCTGGCTTTGTTTCCTGAGATTTTAATTCTTACAGATTTCATACCTCGCATTGTGGGAAACTGAACTTTGATGGAACTGCATCTTTCTTCAACACTGTTGCTCCATGATAGAACAGAAAATCATCCATCATGAAGTGCTCAGAGCACAATACAGCAGTTGTACTAGGATTCCAAATGTTGTGTTTGTTTGGGTCAATGCGATTCACTGCTTTCACCCAGGCTGATCGTCGCATCTCCTCAGCAGGAAACCTAAACAAACAAAATATACCAAAGTCATGTTTCGTTACTACAGCTATACTATTATTTCTGATAGTGTGCCATGAAATCCTGAAGTACAATATCTAGTGTTTACAGCAAACAATATCTCACCCTATAATACCACAAATATTTTGTGTGTTAACTTAGAGACTATATTCATGTCCAAATGCACGGTTGCTTGATCACAATTGTCGATACTTTATCATTATAATGGGGTACAACAAAAATGCAATAAAGTTTACATTCCGAGTCATTGTTTTTGCAACCGGGATAAAAATTTAATGATGAAATTTGTGCTGATAGGTTTTCTCCAAAATCTGCACAACTGTTTGCTTATAATCTCTCTATACTATCACAATTTTTGTTAAAGAATGCTAATATCACTAGAATGCAGCCAACAAGAGAACTTTGACTATACACAATAACCTTTATCCTTCCTAACTGTAGAATTGCTTACCAAGAAAAATCTTCACACTACTGAATAGTTAATTTAGCATGACATAGTCTTTTGTAGCGCGTTTGTTATGCATCCCCAAACTTACAAAAATCACTAGTATAGGCAAGGGTAATGACCTACCGGGTAGACATTTTTGGGTAAAGGGTTTAAAGTAACCGCATTGGCCGTCTTCTTCATTTGCTTGACGTGCATGTGAAGTTTGCTGTAGGTGCCAAATATGCAATCATTTGTGTTATTACAGAACTAAGATTTACACAAACTAGTGTGTTTTAGCTGCGTACCTGTGAAAAGTTATTTTTCTCCCACAACTGTACGATCCAACTTTATTTGTGCAGCCGATAGCACAACACGAGCTAACCATTTTGATACGTATAATAAGCAGCGAAATTATATAATGCTTTACATTTTACGATATATCGAAATTTTAGTTAGAATGGATTTCGTAATTAAGTCCTTTGAATAGTTAAACTACAAGTTAAAGAACGGACTTCAACAAGCCTCCTGTCGTCTGCACCGCCATGTCGATCGCTGATGTGTAGCTATTAATAGAGATCGTTGATGTCTATGGTCAGGGAGGATATGTATTAATAGTAACTCTTAATACATATCAATGGACTGAGCGATAACCGAAGTTTTAGAGCCCATTAGCTATCCAGTAACTATTAATACATATCAATGGTTCACCTGCTTTCTACCACCTCCTTAAATCTTCTCTGTTTAATCGTGGCTGGATTTGGAGCACCTCTGAGTAGGTTTCTTGAAGAGGCGCTATATAAATTATCTCTTTAGCTTCCTCGCAGGCCAGCTTAAGAGACTTTTGCTCTGTAGTGAGCAGGCTTCGAACAAACGTTACTTTCAATCAGACATCTTTTGGTTGGGTTTCTTGCGTCTATGATCGGACTACTTCTGATTACGAATAATTGCAACGCTTACGGTTATTATAGAGTCTAGTGAACAGATTTAAAAGGTGTCTAAGTAGATTTCAAACTAAGCTTTTCACTATAAACTCCGCCATTGCCCGCAGTGACGCTACTGCCACGTAGTGCCAGTCCGAAGTCTGAAAGTTGTCGGTAGCCGCTCGAAACTATTTGTTTGAAGTAGATTCGAAACTGCAACATTACGGTTACAAGGTACAGAGAAATATCGTTACAACACTGCGTCCCGCGCCATGTTAAAGATGATTGGCGTTAATGCAAAACACTGTACAGACACAATATGCTAAGCTGTGTATTCCAAGACAGGTGAGCCGGCGACCGGCGGCCGGCTAGCCAATCAGAAGACCACATTGCGGTGACCGAAGGTATGCTTTTTTCTGTGCTCACGCAGCGGAGCTGGGTTTGCTCCCCTCCCCTGTCTTGGTTATATATCACAGGGAAAAAGTCCTTGAGAGATTTAATCTAGAGTGTTATTTACATGGTTTTCACTATAAATGTTCTTTGGCTTCTTTCGCCTTTTTCTTCGTTCTTCTTGGACTTTTTCTTTCTTCATTCGTTTAACGCACGGTCCGTCAGAGTTAACCTGGTCTCCATGCATCCTTGTTAAGGGCACAAGGACTGCGTGACTTTGCGAGCGTTATAAATGTTTTTTGTATTAATACTAACACTGGCGTAAACTTGTCCAAAAGATTGGGGGGCATGGGGTCTGGACCAGAGGTGCAAACAAACCAAGGTTTTTCAAGATGAAATGTTGTTTTTTTCGTTTTTTGGTTTTTATGTTTTTTTTGTTGTTTTGGTTGTTTTTAAGATTTTCGGATTTCGGATCATAAAAATCATGAAAAATGGCATGAACAAGAGCTCCTACTCAGTTTAATTCAGTTGCGATTTCCGAAAATTAAAAATCATTAAATCAATGTTATTAAAATAACTTCTGCAAAATAAGAAATTTATTTTAAAAAAAACAAATTTTGTGGTTTTCTTTTGTCTATGTCTAAAACAAAAACACAAAAAGGCTTCTTTTACATCTGGTCTAGACAGTCAGAAGAGGCTTCCGGTGTTACGTTAATGCGTATGAAATGGGGCGATTTGTTTACTTGTTAATTTGTTTCATATTGAAGATATTATATTGACGATAAAAATAAATCTTTGTTTTCATTATAAATTTCTGATAATATTTCAGTTCTGTGTCTCTATTTTTCTGTTTCTGAAGAAATTTGTCTATATTAAAACATAATATTTTAATATTTGAAGAAATTCTCCTCTCGATTTTGGGGGGCATTGCCCCGGCTCTTCAATTATTGGGGGCACGTGCCCCGGCTGCCCCCCCCAGTGTCTATGCCTGTGAATACTAATAATGACACATATTAGATAAGGCAATGCCCCGAGAATTTTCACAACAGCTATTGTCAATTAAAAGTTCCTATAATAATATGAACAAGTTATACAACCAATCAACGACGAGCAAACGAAGTAGGCAGAAATTACACGCATCGATTTGGGACCACTTTTATTTATAGCACGAGTACTATTCTTAAAAAAGGTGTCCAATTTTCAAACGTTCTCACCATTTCTTTGCAATAATGCAGGACTGAACGCGATTTAATGCCTTTCACTGATTTTAACCACCCAGCAATAGAGATTTCACTCGTTTAACGACCTCTTATGACACCAAAGGCCGTTGACGTTACGTGGCATAGTTTGAAAAGCTTTCATTATTCATATTGAATAAAATGGCCACTAGAACAGGCAGTGGAAATGAACTCAACACTGGTCATTGGTTCGTTAGTTGCTGCTGTTTAACGACGCTGTGTCATAACACAGATGATGAACGTCGCTCTCCTCCTTTGTCGAGACATGTGACTGGCACTACCAGAGTACTTTCGATTGAGCAAACTGATATACCTCAGACACCTTTAAAAAGCTTTATTCAGTGTTTAAAAAGCATCTTTGCCACTGAAGTTAACTATTAACTATGCCACTCCTCGTAATATGACAGTGTCAGTCCCAAGCCTCGATGAAGGAGGGTGACGCTAATGATCTTTGTTATCACATTGTCGTTAAACTGACGCTACTACTAGTACTAACACCACCACCACCGCCACCGCCACCGCCACCGCCACCACCACCACCACCGCCACCGCCAACGCCACCGCCACCGCCACCGCTACCGCTACTGCTACTGCTACTGCTACTACTGCTACTACTATGGTAACTATTTCTAACAATTATTTGATAATACCGTCTGATTACCTGCTTCGAATTAAAGAATAGAATTAGAATCTCGTGATATGGTTTTAAAATTGACTTGACTAAGATTCACATTTCTGTGCGGCTTTTGCGCGTTAAAAATGTTCATAGTAATGATAATAATAGTTAAAATAATTTTTCACTTACTTCTACTTGGAACCTTTAATGCGCTTCATCAGCGCGTAAAATGTTGGTAATAATAATGACAACAGACTGCGAAATCCCTTATTGCTACTGTGAAAATTAAAACTGCGTTGACACCTTTATAACGTGTTCTTCGGCCGCTATATATTTTATGGTTGCGATAATTGTGTAGTAGTGTCTGTAGTCAGTTATAAAATTCTACAAGTGGTATAAGCTGGGTCTTTCTTATTTTTTAATGTTGGTAACTATTCCTCTAATATTGTTAAAATCTCATGTTGTGGTTGCAAGCAATGTAATAGATTAAGAATCACTTTTAAGAACACATGTCAACTATTATGAAATATGTAATAAATACAGGTTTTTACCTATACATTTATGTGTTAAACTGATGCTAAGTGTTGCTTGATAGCATCGTCAGATTCTCATAATGTAGTTACGACGGAATGTTCTTCATGGACTTTGGTGAGAGGTTTTACTCTTATATAGAGTCGTGGTCGCTGACGTCGACCTTGCCCTACTTATTGGTTAGTTTACTGGTTAACAACATTGTGTCACAACAACGATGATTCGAGTTGCCGTCCTCCTTTCCCGAGGCTTACAACTGGCACTATACCACTGGTGAGTTAGTGGGGCAGTTATCACAAACGGCATGCACATTAAACTATACTGGTAGGCCCTATCAAACATAGTTACTATTACCCTAATGTTTTTCCCCAAAAGTTTAACGACACCTTAAGGATGCCATTTGATATTTACTCCTCAGTAAGATTGGCGTCTTTAAAAATTAATTGTATATCAGTTCATTTTCTTGATTGCAGATCATTCGTTCCAGGTCGTCATTGGTTTGTATGCGTATATTTATGCCAACCATTTTATGGATTTATTGATTATATATATCTTACTGAAAAAGGATATAAAGGTGTCTAAGTTTTACACGCTATGGCGTTAGAACTTTACAACGTAAAGCGACATCTTACAATTGTACAAGTGATTGTATATTAGTTAATTTTCTGGATTGCAGATGATTTGTTCGAGGTTGTCATTGGTTTGCATGCATAGATTTCAGAGGCTTCTGGGTTCATGGTCTCAGTAGAGACAAAATCAGTCGAAAGAAATCCTGTTATCCCTCAGGTAGCTAAGGCATCGTATTACGCCCATGGTTAGTTGCTGTTTAACGACACCGTGTCATAAATGATTCACGTCGCCCTCCTTTTTCCAGTCTTTGGACTGGCACTGATGATGGATCCAGAGTTCAACGACATCTTAGAGTAACAAAGACGATTAGCATCCCCTCCTACCTTATCCTGTCTTGGGACTGGCACTACCTAGCACTACTGGAACTACGGGTAGTGGCGAGTTTAGTACTGGGCCTATGACGTCTCGGTTTTAGAAAACTGCTTCTCTGTTAAAACTGTTGTCTAAAATTGTAGGAAATTATCGATAAAGAAGTAGGCCTACCACCTTCAGCGAGCAAATGTTACATTTTAAGATTATATGGGCGGAGGGATCGCTTCAACTGTGGGACTATTTTTTAATACTATGTAGGCAGAAGGATGGCTTGACTGTGGGACTACTTTTATGATTATGCTGGCTGAGGTATCGCTTGAACTGCGAGACAACCTTTTTAGATCAAGTGGGCGGAGGGATCGCTTTAACTGCGGAAGTGGTAAATTTCAGACCTGACAGTTTTCCCTTTGAGAGTGAAATCCTTGACGAGACCAGCGGATGAACTGAAGGAGGAGCACTCATCTGGTGCACGTGGCTTCAAAGGCATCATCATTAGCCGACGGCTGCGGAGGCTGGTGTTGTTGATGGCGATGCTGTGTGATGTGGGATGCGGCGGTGGCCGGCTAAAGCTTTAGAACGGCTCTCGAGTTACATCAGTGTTTTTAAACCGTTTCCTCTCTTACCAGGAAGTTCGTCAGGTGATGGGTTCAGTTGGGTTCTTGTCTGGCTTAAATACTTCGACTAGTCTATGGTTTAAGTTTTTGAGTTTGGTTATCGACAGTGTGAGAATTGTAGAAAAAAGACTGGGTGGAGTGGGGTGGTTAGACTTTGATCAGTTTGATCCATGTGGAGTTGGATATTTTATCCGTATTTTGCAAACTGATAAAATTTTTAAATATGCAATAGAAAGCTTAAAATCCTTAAAGTGATGACAACACCAAATTTTTTAGGATAAAATTCACATGGTCACAAATCTCGTAATAAACCAGAATATTAATTACTTTATTAGTAACCCACAAAGCGATTTGTGAAATAAAATGCTAAAATATATGCACAATATAATCTAGACTAGAACAATTGGGGGTTAAGAGGTTGGAAACGACCCCTTGGGTGTTCAATGAAGACTTAACTGGGGGGGGGATAAGAAAGACCAGGGGATTGAAGTCCCAATCCCCCGACCATACTCACCCTGGTTATTGAGTTTAACTACTTTGATCAGTGTATGGTTTAAGTTTGTGGTAATTTTTGGGTTTTGGGATTTATTTTATGATTTATGGTTTAAATTTGGTGTGTTTGTCTGGTTTGTTTGTTGTGTGGTTTAAGTTTTTGCTTTAAATGTTTTGGTTGAACTGTCTTGTTGACGTGTTTGGATAAATTGCTTGATTTAAGTGTGCTGGATGGTATAGTGGTTAGCGTGCTAGACTGTCCATCCACAGGTCGGGGGTTCAAATCCCCGCCAGACATAAATTTGGTTTGAGATTCCTGCACCATCTGCATCTCTAGATAACTCAGCTATAATGTGCTTCTACTTAATACATGTTTGTAAGGCGCCCTGCGTGGCTGCCGTTTCTACTATACTGTATGTATGTTCGCTGTACAGCGCAGTGCGTTTGCAGGCGTTTAATTCAAGAAAAAAAGAAGATTATTATAATGAGGACATTTTACATCGGAAGTTAAAGGGACAATGATGTGGGTGACCTTAGGGTAGAACTCGATTGGAGTGACCCCACCCTCGACCCGCGAAGTTACGCCAAGATGGAGACCGCCATGTGACGACCTGATTATAAATCGAATTTGAAAAATAAATCTCTGACATTTTATGGACCGAAGGAGCTTCTGAATCATTATTGAATAGCTTTAAAATGAAATTAGGCTATATGGTGTAACTGAGTATTTAAGAAACGGTGTGGTCTCTCCCTCACATCAAGTGTAACTTTCGAGATTTGTCATAAATGTTAAGATACGTGGCTGGTGTTAACAGAGAATATATCATATTCACCATTTATGGCACTTTTCTTCACTCACTTTTTCTTAGTTCGAAAGGTAAAAAGAACAGTCTGTGAAATCAGTCGACATCTGGCGAATGCGTGTAAACTATTGTCACGATATTTGCACGATAGACGTCGCTAGTATTGCAATGTGAAATATTATAACTCCGTTCTGAAGTCAAACTGAACAGTGATCGGCTTATTCTCAGGGCTGTAGTCGAGGGTATACGCGGGTATATAGCGAATACTCACCTCTAGAGACCGTATACTCACCTCACAAAATATTTAAATTTATTTATGTTAAAATACTGTAGCGTATACTCACAAAATACTGTAGCGTGTACTCACCTTTAATTTTACCACTACAGCACTGTTTATTCTGGATGTTTCTCTTTTTAGTTCAGCGATGTCAAAGGCCGATCCCACATGACTGTTAGCCCTTTTATAACAATTAGTGATAATGAGCGTGAAATTTCTATGCGTGTCCATCTTAGGTGGACTTTTCGGGGGTAAGAGTGGTA
>OY744608.1:4586300-4661300 GCA_963556255.1 Allolobophora icterica | reverse complement strand
CTCCTTAAACTGAATTGTTGGTCTAACGCTAGAATTATCGTCATTTTCGCGAAATCGCAAAAAAATACAAAAATCAAGACTGTTTTATGCCGACACGAATGGCGAAAACTGTTGTAAACAATTTCATACCGACGCATTTTTTGTATCGGGATGCCGTTAACTACGAAAGAAAGCCACCAACCAGCGTGGTTTCCTTACACACCTTTTTAAAGTTTCACATATGTCCTATAAGTAAAACAATCCGCATCATTGCACAGCTGTTGGCGTCTCCATTCGTTCGTGAGGCAGTAATCGCTTTGTTTATCATAAGTTGTGAAACTATTGGAATCTCCAGGAAATCTTATTACTGGTGCTGTAAAACCTAAATCTGCTTGGACACCTTTAACCCTCGGTTATGAGTCACTATATATTCTCGACTTGCGTAAATTTTGGATATTGATCGCTTCATTATTCTCCGCTGCGGTAGTTCTGCACATAAACTGTATCAAGCCAAAATAATTTCTGTCGGACATTAACAGCATTTGTTGCCATAAGATGTCGTTAAACTCTGGATCCATCCAATTCTACACGTGAAACGATCTTTTCATATAGTTCGTCGCTCATACTGAACTGTATTAAGTAAACGGCGTAACAATCTTTGAAGTGTAACAAACTTTGAAGAGCAATATCATTGCAGTGTAGCAAATTTAACCTTCGAAGCGCCTATGCCTTTTTTTCTACGATCCTTCATACAAGTGTTGTAATATAGACCTAATTGGGAACTGCTAAGAGGCATCACCGATGGAGCACCAAATAAATCCGCAGTCATTTCAAACTGAAGCTGCCGAGAGTTTAGCTGTGAGGCAAGGTAAGTGAATATAGATCAACGTAAGTCAAGGTACATCAAGGTAAGAAAAGGAAGGTCAAGTTATATCAAGTTGGGTGAAGGTAAAGTATAGGTATGAGTAGGTCCTCGGTTTAAAGGAACTCTCGACTGAAGTGTAGACACTGTCACAAACTAATTAATTTAACCCTCGAGTGCCCAAGCTATTTCTTGGTACACGAATGCCCAAGGGGTCCGACCGGACCCCAATGTTTTCATTGTGATATCTGGAGAACGGATTGGAATATTTTAACGGGATTTGGCTTGTTATAATCCAAATTCAATTTGCAATCGACTGATATGTGATATTTCACAATAGCGCCACAATAGCGCCACCTGGTCAAACTTTATTTGAACTTTAATACTCGTTTGTAATGTTTTACAATTTCGGGATTTTTCGCAGGTATTCAATTGCAAGAATGCAGTTGTTGCCTGGTTGTGGGTACAGGATTGGAATATTTTAACGGGCTTTGGCTTGTTATAATCCAAATTCAATTTGCATTCGATTAATATATGGTATTTCACAATAATTTGCGTTAAAAGTTTATTTCTGGGCTGGTAAACCATATGCCAGTATGACCATCAGCCGCATATCTTGGGGTGTCCTTGGTATATTCTATGGTTGTGGGGTACAGGAATGGAATATTTTAACGAGATTTGGCTTGTTATAATCCGAATTCAATTTGCAATCGACTGATATATGGTATTTCACAATAACGTGCGTTAGAAAATTTATTTCTGGGCTGGTAAACCATATGCCAGTATGACCATCAGCCGCATATCTTGGGGGTGTCCTTGGTATATGCTATGGTTGTGGGCTACAGGGTGGTAGTATAATCACGCAAAATATATCATACGAAGCCCAATTGAAGGCTTTAGGAAGTCCTAAAACCATTTTTACAATTTCGCTGCCGTTCTAAAGTTATCCGTGGAAAAGCGAGTCTCGGGTCCGGTCGGACCCCCCCTCTTGGGCATTCGGGGGTTAATTAACTGTAATTAGCAACTTCTATCGCGCCGGTGTCGATGTATGTCTGCATATCTCTCAATGTCTGTGAGCATAGGTGTAGACTCTGGGTGGTCAACCGGGGCACGTGCCCCCACCCCAATAATTGAGGAGCCGGGGCAATGCCCCCCAAAAATCGAGAGGAAAATTTCTTCAAAAATTAAAATATCATGTTTCAATACAGACAAATTTCTTCAGAAACAAAAAAAAACAGAGACACAGAACTGAAATACTATCAGAAATTCATGATGAAAGCAAAGATTTATTTTATCTTCAATTTCTTCGATATGAAACAAATTTACATGTAAACAAATTGCCCCATTTCATACGCATTAACGTAACACCGGAAGCCTCTGCTGACTCTCCAGACCAGAGGTGAAGAAAGTTTTTCTTCGGATTTTGGTTTCAAACAAAAAAAGGAAAAGGAAACCACAAAATTTGTTTTTTGCTTAAAATAAATAAATTTCTTATTTTTTTAGAAGTTATCTTAATAACATTGACTTAATGATTTTTAATTTTCGGTAATCGCAACTGAATTAAACTGAATTGGAGCTCTTGTTAGTTATGTCTTAATTGGCCATTTTTCACGATTTTTATGATCCGATATCCGAAAATCTTAAAAACAGCAAAAACTATAAAAACGAAAAAAACGAGAAAAAACCAAAAAAGACAACTTTTCATCTTGAAAAAACTTGTTTTTTTGCCCATCTGGTCGATACCCCTTGCCCCACCAATATTTTGGACAAGTTTACGCCAGTGTCTGTAAGTGTATCCGTTGCTCCTCTCAACAGTTCAACAGTCAGCGGCCGTCGTCCGTCAACCGTTGCAGCAGTTCACGATTAAACTCACTATTTCTGGGAACTAAGATAATTACGCAACCAGAGGTCGTTTCTTACAAAATAAATAAAATAGGCGAACGGAAGTGTCGCTCGCCATACAAAATGGCGAAGGCCGGAAGTGCCTAAAACTAAGCAGCGAGTGGTCGACATTCGCTACAATATGGAACAGCGTCGTCAAACAGCAACTAACCAATTAATCAATAATTAATTGTCGTGGACGAGCTAGCGATTGGATGGATGAATCCAGAGTTTAACGACATCTTACGTCGACAGAAATTATTCAGACCTGATACATATTATATTATTATTTATTTTTATTAAGGTAGTCTGCAATTTGGATTACATACGAATTTCAGATACAATGCGGGACTGCTTTTCTCGGGCTAGCGGTTGAACGTAAATTGCAAGTATATAGCGCCTGAAATACACGATTTAAAGGTGTCTAAATGATAATGGGGACTGCGCAGTGTCGTTAAACACCAACCAAAACGTCAAATATCGTCAACGGCCTCTGATGTCATAGGACGACGTTAAACTCTGGAATAACAAACAATAAATAAAACGCGTGCGGCAAAGTGTTTTCTTCTACAAAGTTTGTGAAGGTCAACTTAAACGTCGCCAAAAGACGTCGTTTTCAAATGGAAAGATCTCTCTGAGTCAACCCGTACGCATCAATAGGAACAAAAGAATCTTCAGTACTAATCCCCACTGCGTTACCAACGCCGTTGGCATGGCAACCGATGTGCACTTTTCAAGTGAGTTAGGAATTTACCATTGGGCAGTTATTAAACCTTGTGTAGCAAATTCCATCTCACCTGCGTAAATGCATTTATTTGAAAATAATTTCAATTCTTCACTTTAAATGCCTTGCTATTAAATAATTAAAAGACATATAATGATTCAAATTTTGTTAGACCTTCTGGTGCATTTTTTCTCAAGGGGCCTATACGCTTTATATAGATTAGGGCCTCACGGAGTCTAAATCCGGTTAATGTCTAATTAGACACCTTTAAACTTGTTTTATTCAGAATTATATAAATGCGAATACGCGCTTAATCGTTAGGTGGCTTAAGCCTCATGAGTAAATAACTCCGGAAAGCTGTGAACTATCATGGCCACAAGATGCCGTTAAATAAAAAAAAATGATTCTACTTATTACATTGATATATGTAATAAATAACATTAAATTAGTTTAACTTAAAAGTAATACTTTTAGGTCGTCGTCTACTGAGACACCTTTAAATTGCTTTCATCCTCTCTTATATATTCCTCAAACGGCGTTGCGTGCAGTGTCTCTCGCAGTTAGAATAAGTCAGAATTAGTCTTAAAGAGGATTTTAGTGCAAAATATCATTAATTACAGCGAAAGAAACAATAGCGATACATTATCATAAGTGCATGCATTGTTGCTCTTCTGCCTCATCATTTTTATAGCTCCTTATCTACACTGCCTCTTGTACCTGTTCTCTCTGGTCATCGGACTCGGATATTTCACTTAACATAACTGGACATCCCCTCTGACTTGACGCAGGCTCGTTCCTAACTGGAAAAGAGAAATGGAAGTCATTAATTTGAAACGAAATATTTGAACGAAGTCAGAGGAAAGCAGCATTACTGTGCTCAGGTCTCACGCACACACGCACAGAACTGCACAGAACTCAGACGTTGTCACGCATTCCTACGTTGGAGCAGGACGTGTGCGTGTGTAAGTCGTCTGCGCTTCAGCTCATTCTTCTAGCAGGCGCAGACTGGATCTCTTCACGGATGGATTCCTGTCACGGATGTCGTATCCTGCCAATCCATCGTTCTGCAAAACTAGAAGAGCCACCTGCTTCGCAATTCTCAGTCGCTCTGCAACTCTTCCGAAATGCTCAAAGTTCTCGCAATCGTCTGTCTGTCTGTCTCTTTGTCTGTGTTTCTGTGTGTCTGTCTCTTTGTCTGTGTTTCTGTGTGTCTGTCTCTTTGTCTGTGTTTCTGTGTGTCTGTCTTTCTGTCTGTCTTTCTCTCTTTCTGTCTGTCTTTGTGTTTTTCTATCTGTCTCTGTGTCCGTCTGTCGTTTTGTCTGTCTGTCTGTCTCTCTTTCTCTTTGTCCGGCTGTCTGTCTTTGTGTCTGTCTGTCTGTCTTTCTTTCTGTCTCTCTGTCTGTTTGTCTCTCATCTTTCTGTCTGCCTGTTTCGTGCTTGTCTTCTGTGGTTCAGTCTGGCTGATGCTTCTGGTTGTCTGTGTCTCTTTTCTTGTCGTCTTGGTGCCTGTCTGTGCGTCTGTGTTTCTGTATGTGTGACTCTATGTCTGTCGGTCTGTGTATCACTCTGTCTGTGTGGGTTTGTCTGACCGTCCGTCCTTCTATTTTCTGTCCTTTTCTTTAACTTATTTCTTTCTCTTTCTGTATGCGTGTTTATTTTTGTGTTATTCATCTTTATCTGTCACTGTATTTGTCTCCGTCGCTCTCTCTCTCTGTCTGTCTGTCTGTCTGGCTGTCTGTCTCTTACATTTCTCTATCTCTTTCTTTACATTTCTCTCTCTCTTTTTCTGCCTGTCTGTCTGGCTGCACATCGTTCTCTCCCTATGTCTGTTTATATCGTATTTATATGTTACTCTGCAGCATTTCCTCGAGAGTCCTGGAAGTGGGAGACTTCTAAAGCACTGGTATCATAGTAGACAATTCATCCATCATACAAACCAAAATTCCCTAATCATTTAAGCTTTGAAAAGAACCATTTGAGACCCAAAACGACATATATAAGAATGTTGTAATGTCTCAAAGGAACGCAGCATTAGACTTCTACAAAATGCTAAGGAGTTTCACCGAAGGAGATGCACGTTCTTCGTATCTCAGTGGAATGCAGCATAAACGACAATGTTTAGGCACATGTTTGTTACATTTCAGAAGAATTAGTCGATTAAGACATCCCAGCATTGCGTTATCTCGTAGGCATGACTCAGTGGAACGCAGCACAAACTTTCCGCGTCTTAAAATAGTCTGCATAACACGGCAGTCCATTAACAAAAACAATATGAAACTCAATAGTGCCTGTTTGGAATGCAGCACATTGTACCTCCAACTAAATGCCTAAAATAGTAGTTTCTCCTTCAAATGTAGCACAACTTGCTGCACAAGATATATATCTCTACCAATATTCTCAAAATAGTAGTTTCTCCTTCATATGAAGCACATGATTTTTCTACCTAAATTTCCAAATAGTAATTTTTCTTTGATATGCAACACAATTTTGCTTGACAAAAACGTCTAATCCAGTGGAACCCTCTGGAATGCAGCACAATTTTCTCCAAATAAATACGAGCAAGAGTTGCACTCAACCAACGGACATTGACTCTTGATATTGTTGTTATCTCGCACAAGGTAATGTTTACTTCTCGGGAGTCCTCGGTGACTGCCCATTATAATCAATTAATAAACTGTTAATTATTTACTTCAGTAATGTAGGTATAAAATCCGCAAGATGTTTTCATCGAAAGCGCCCTAAGACCAAGCCGTAATCATGACCAGTAGTCAGAAAGATGAGATAGAGAGGCAGCCTATAGCGGACAAGCAATATAAAAAAGATATCTCATAAGTAATTATAAAATATAAACATTTTCTATAGCGACTGCATGGCCTCGACCCTGCTCATTTTTCAATGAACTGATAGGGTGAGATACTTCACCACCGCTGCCCGTCTGAATGGGGGTCACACCATTTGAGGTTCCTCTGGACGGGCCGTAGGGAATGAAACGAACTCTTACAGGGAAGGGATTCCAAAAGTTAGTCCAGAAGCTTTGAATTCAATTCTCCAGATGTGCGAGTTATTTCAGTTGCCGACTCTCAATGAGATGATGATGATGATCATCATCATCATCGTCATCATCATCATCATCATCATCATCGTCATCGTCATCGTCATCGTCAGCGTTGTCATCATCACCATCACCATCATCGTCATCATCATCATCATCATCATCATCATCATCATCATCATCATCGTCATCGTCATCGTTGTCATCATCATCATCGTCATCGTCATCATCATCATCGTCATCATCGTCATCGTCGTCATCGTCATCATCATCATCATCGTCGTCGTCGTCATCATCATCATCATCATCACCAGCACCACCGTCATTATCATTATCATGATCATCAGCATTATTATTATTATTAGCGACATATTATGGCTGCTATGACCGATGACGTCTTTAAAAAATTAATTCCATATCAGTTCATTTTCCTGATTGAAGATCATTTGGTACAAATCGTCTGTGGTTTGTTTCAAAACCGAGCGATTATGTTCCACTCTATTCTCTTAAATCGGCTATCTATATCCTTCGGTATCTCTGATAGCGCCCTTTTATGGCTCCGCTCTTTCCTCTCTGACAGGTCCATATCTGTGGTCTTTGGATCACATCGTACTCCTTGGGTCACTACCTCATATGGTCTCCCCCAAGGCTCTGTTCTTGCTCCTCTGCTCTTCATCCTATATACTTCGGACCTCATGGGGATTTTTCAGCAGTATGGGGTTTCGTCTCATCAGTATGCTGATGACACCCAGTCTCTAATACATGGTCCAGCCTCTTCTGCTGTCAAAATGGTCGAACGCATCTTAGCAGCAGCCTCTGCAGCTCTGGATTCTTGGCTTTCCTCTAATCGCTTGCGGCTGAACCCCGACAAGACTCAGTTTATCTGGCTCGGTGGTCGCCTCCAACTCAGCAAGATTGATTTTGAATCTCTACATCTTAGGTTTCCCCTCATTCAATTCTCCTCCTCTGTTCGTGACTTGGGGATTTTCCTTGACCCTACCCTCTCCTTTACTGATCAAGTTAACCTTGTATCCCGATCTTGCTTTTATCATCTACGCCAGCTCCGATCCATCCGCAAGTCTCTTTCATATCATGCTGTCACTACACTGGTCCACGCTCTGATCTGCACTCGGGTAGACTTTGGCAATGCTGTGTACATTGGCCTTTCCTCCTCCAATATGCACAAACTCCAGAGTATCCTTAATGCTGCTGCTCGGCTTATAGGTGACATTCCTAAGTTTGCCCACATTTCTGCCTTTATCCGTGATTCCCTCCACTAGTCCACTGGCTCCCTGCTCAACAGCGAATTCAGTTTAAAACCCTCACTCTCATGCGCAACTGCCTCACTGCCTCTGCTCCGTCTTACCTAATGAATTTTTGCAACCCAGTTTCTTCCTTGCCTGCGAGGGCTTCCTTGCGATCTTCGGCTCGCGGCCTTATGGTTGTCCCTCGAATGCGATCTTCCACGGCACAATCCAGAAGTTTCGCCTATGTTGGCCCCTCTGCTTGGAACTGTCTCCCCTTGTTTCTCCGCCATGAGCTTCTTGCCCTCTCTCCTCTCCAGTTCCGTAGACGCCTGAAAACTTTCCTTTTTGCCGGTGCCGGCATTGATGCGGGTTGAAAGCCCCGCTGATTTGAGTGGCGCTATATAAGTTTTCGGTTACAATTACAATTACAAATTACAATTACAATTCCAATAGATCGATTAAACGAGGCGGACTATTACATATATATAGCGAATGCACAATATGTTAAAGGTGTCCAACGAGTACATAATATTTTTCCAATGTTGTAACGACATCTTGTGGCCGCCTGAGCCGTTGATGCGGAGTTTGAAAGTCAAAGTCTGTACAAAGTTTAAGTGGTTTGTATGGGGGTATTTTATGGAGTCTTCTGGGTTCAGCCAATGAGAACGAAACCTAAATTTCTTCGGATTCAAATTACCAACAGTTGGTTGAATTCTGGTTTTCGTGCCCCTATAGGAGTTTTCACTGGGCTTCTCCAACGCTTTCGACTATGGTTTAACTCGAAGCTACAGAAAGGAATGACGGCGGGAACAAGAGAAGGAACAATATATAACATAGCATTATATTAGACTAGACGAGACTGCATTAGACTAGAATAGACTGGATTAGGGTGATTGAAATAGAATAGACTAGTATATATTAGGCCTAATTAGATTGGTGTAGATTGGGTTTATACGTAAATTTTTTCTGCGTCTACAATCAGGAACGTAGCAAGCAATAATTGTACCCTGTATCAAGCGTAAATATAGCCCCCCGCCCTAAGATCAACTTAATTATATTACATTTATTTCATTCTATATTGATATTATATTTCAGATAAAGTAATTAGTTTAATAATTAAATCATCCCGCCTCAAAATGTCCGTCTCTCTTGAGTTGCGCCCTGTTCCATGACACCGCTGGAACACTCATCGCTACGGTACTCTACAATACTCATCATCTCTGAGTGGCGTCTCAATGGAAAGCAGCAGAAGATTCCTCCAAGACTTTGGCAGCCGCGTTGTTTCTGCTGCCAGTCGATGCCAAGAGCATCGGATACTTTCCAGGCGAGGCCAGATACAGAGGAAGATTGATCGGCTCACGTGACCAACACACGAGCGCCCTCTTCAGGGGATCTTTCTTTCTCTCCAGATGGCGTCTTCTTGTTTTGGCTGAATTCCGATTGAATTTAATTAATTAATTAGCTTAAGGGTATTTCGTCTGTGGCGAAGGTAAATGTAAAAGCGACTGAACGTGACGACGGTAAAGATAAAGTCGACTAACAGCGACGAAGGTGAATACAAGATCGACTAACAGTGACGAAGGTAAATTTTAAATCGACTAATAGTCAGGAAGGTAAATATAAAATCGATACATAGCCACAAAAGTACATGTAAATAGTATAGTTATCATCATCATCATCGTCATCATTATCATCACCACCGCCACCACAACCTTTGTCACTGTCATTATCATCATCGTCGTCGTCGTCGCCTTTATGATCATTATCATCATTGTAGTCATCACCTACAACACAACCTCAGACAATCTAGCCTTATCTGACCTGAATTGACGTGACCTTAATTTGCACGTCCTGACCTGATTACACCTGGCTTCACTTTACCGTGCCTGGCATATCTATGCATATATTTGTGCATGCATAGATATCAATAGGCCTACACTTAATATAGCGCCTCTGTCCTTACCGATAATGGTAGTGGTAATGGTCATTGCAAATTTACATAGCGCCACTTCAAGACAGACTCGCCAGAAGCGCTCGATATCTTACTTTACGATTACAATAATAATTGGTAAACATATAATTAAAAATCAAGAACTAATTAAGTGATTTTTAATTAACAGAAAATGATTTTCTTCAGCAGCTCAGGACAACAACTTCGTTGAGTGACAAATTGTAGTTGTTGTCATCGTCATCATCATCAGCATCGTCGTAATGGTATTTGCGCTCGACAACGCAGGTGGCAGATTCACAGCCTACCTGTGGATGGTACCGCGAAGGGTGATGTGCGCACTCTTCTGGATTGCGGTGCTACTTGTCTTCTCTGGAATGATTCTTCTCGTCACCAGTAAACACAAGGGCAGGTAAGCACAGTTGACAATTTATTGACAATACAGTACAATACAATACATTACATTGCGTTACGATACAATACAGTATGATGCCAAACAAGACAATGCATTGCAGAGTACAATCATAGGCGTAGACTCTGGAGGGGGGGCGGCCAGTCGGGGCACGTGCCCCCCACCAATAATTGAGATCGACTGTACATTCAATGCAACAAGTGTAGAATAAATAGCCAAATGTCCCCCCACCCAAATATTTTGTACAAGTTTACGCCAGTGAGTACAATACAATATATTGCGATACAATACAATATATTGCGATACAATACAATTATATACTACAATACAATACAGCTGTATTTGATATGGCCCTCCTTTTAGGGTCAAGAAGTGCAAACATAAGACATGAGGACAGAACATCGGTGGCTCTTAGCAGTTGTGTCAGTGAAGGACTTGCTGAAGGTCCCCACAGAGTAACCGTCTCAGTGGAGGAGGATCGAACCCGTACTGTCCGCTTAAGAGGCGAGCACTCTAACCAATCAGCTCCCGTAGTTTCAGTGTTAAACGACGTCTTATGAAAACAAAGGCCGTTTAAGTCAGTCAAAATTAGTTTACAGTTTTCACCATTTGTTTTGTTTGTGTAGCTTATTTCTATTTCAACCCAAATCATCTGGTTGGTTAGTGGCTGTTTAACGACACCGTGTCACAAACAGTTGATTAGCGTCGCCCTCCTCCTTTAACCAATCGGCTATCGTATCTCTTGCCTATATATATATATATATATATATATATATATATATATATATATATATATATATATATATATATATAGGTTAAGTTAGTTTCCGTTTAACGACGCTGTGTCATACCAAAAATGATTAGTGTGACCGTCCTCCTTTTTCCATTTTAGGTACTGGCACTACCAGAGTGCGGGCATTACTGTAGTAGATTCATTGCTTAATTAAAGGAATATTATGGCTAAAATAGCCGTTTACGTCGATCTAGCTTTATCGTAGATATCTGCATCTCGATCCTCTGAAACCAACGGTGGAGCTATCATATATAGCATCGATTGACTCCGTTTTTAAGGTGTTTAAAAAGAGCGGTTTGACCAGCGTTACCACGACTTGGTTTTCTCCCAAGATCTTGCGTTTTTTAATCAGAACTGGGGAAATGGGTTTTTCCTGGAGACCTTGGGTTTTTACTTGTGTTTTTCTTGTTTTATTGAAACCCTATTTTACATTATTTAATCAGTTTTTCCAACGGTTTGGATGATCGAGGTAAATAAATAATTAAATGGCGCAATATGACATATTTAGAATATAACTTTAAAGACTAAATGTGCTATACTAGTCTATTGCTAAATTTAGAATATAATTGTAAAGACTAAACTGCAGACTTAGGCTGCACTTTTTCAGATGTTTTCCCAACGTAAACTCTTGTTTTTTTTTAACTTAAGAAATAATATTTCGAGTTTCATAGTCTTTAATCTTTATTCTTGTTTAAAAATAAAAAATAAAATGTGCGATAGAAGTAATAATTCACTTGATACGGACTCTGATGAAAATTTAAAAAAAACATGTATACAGAGGCGTCTACATCATAGAAACTTGGAGCAAATGCTCCCTCCAAGAAATGGTTAGGGGAGATCTGTCAGCGTGTGTGCCATAGTTAATGGGGGAGGGAAGAGACGGGAAGGGGAGAATTAGGGGAAAGGGGAACTTGCTCCAGTGACATCGGTGGGGGTAGACGTCCCTGCTTGTATATAAACATTTTCATATGTTTCGAATAGTAACTAATAATTTTTAGCAATTAACGATTGCCCATAAAATTTTGAAAATAAAGGATAGAAATAAAAGATAAAACAACATTTTAAAAACATAAATGGTATAATTGCATTATATTATTATATATTACCTTATAATTGGCACCCCGTCATTAGCGCGCACGACAAATGCGCGCCGTCAATTGCGCTCAACGACAATAGCGCGGAAGACAAATGCGCGCCGTCAATTCCGCTCAACGACAATAGCGCGGAAGACAAATGCGCGCCGTCAATTGCGCTCAACGACAATAGCGCGGAAGACAAATGCGCGCCGTCAATTGCGCGCATACATCGAGACGTTGAATTATTGCATTGGACGTAGAGACGTAGGAAACGAGAGAACTCATTGTGTAGTTAATAAGACAAAACCAAGTAAAACGGGAAAACTTATGTAATATTACGTGAAGTTAGTTAGCAAATATAAAAAAACACCTAGAAGTTGGGGGCAGATGAAAATATAGCTCAAATTAGAAGCTGGATGAGCGATGAAAATAAAGCTGAAACTAGAAGTTGGATGGCCGATGAAAATATAGCTGAAACTATAAGCTAGATGAGCGATGAAAATATAGCTCAAACAAGAAGCTGGATGAGCGATGAAAATAAAGCTGAACCCAGAAGTTGGATGGCCGATGAAAATATAGCTCAAATTAGAAGCTGGATGAGCGATGAAAATAAAGCTGAACCCAGAAGTTGGATGGCCGATGAAAATATAGCTCAAACTAGAAGCTGGATGAGCGATGAAAATAGAGCTGAAAATGGAAGTTGGATGGCCGTATATTAAGTCGCCGTCTTCTAGTGAGCACACGCATTATTAGTGTATGTAAATTAATAATTATTACACAAATTTAATCAATCGAGGTGGGAATTGGTTTGAAGTTGAGGCCCTATCATTCAAGTGGACAATAATTATAGTCTATGCTGCGCGCAAATGACGGCGCGCATTTGACGGGCATTTTTTGCAGCGCGCAATTGACGGCGCGCAATTGACGGCGCGCAGTTGTCGTGCGCGCAAATGACGGTACACCCTTATAATTCGTTAACATAATATCTTATAATAATATAGTCTGCAGAAAACCTACAGTGTTCTTGGGTTTTTAATGTCCTAACTTGAGTTTTTCATTTTTCAAGAGGCGTTACGCTGGGTGACCAAAGGTGAACCGTGTCCCATGACTATATAGCATTGATAGACAATATTTTTGAGGTGTTTAAACAGAGCGCTCTAAACAATACCTCAGTTAGTAACAGATTCCTTGCTTAACGATATATTAGGGCTAACGCAGCCGTTGACGTCGACATTGCTTTATCGGGAGTAGTTGAAGGAGTATCTTGTCGGGCGTTGGCGGAGTTTGCTTATATAGCATCATTTTACATCGTTTTTGAGGTGTCTAAGGAGAGAGCAATAGGTTACCGAGCCATATGAAATCTTTACTGAACTAGTATTCAGGGGCGTCTATCGCCCCCTAAGTCATTTGAGGAACTTCCCATGTCCCCTCTTCTTCCTTTTCCCCTTCCTCCCCCACCCCTAAAATGGTGGCGCACACACTGACAGATCTCCCCCGCCCCCTATTTCTTGGATGGAGCATTTGCTCCAAGGATTCTATGGTGTAGACGCCCCTGCTAGTATTCATAATATAATTGCACTGGTTATCACTGGGCTTACTATATGGAATTCTGTGTCTTATGCTCACAGATGGACGAAGCATCAGACATTGATCTAATTCAATCTAATCTAATCTAACCTAATCTAATATAATCTTATCTTATCTTATCTTATCTTATCTAAATGACATCAAAGAACTGAGAGATGGAACTGAACTGGGAAACGAATTCCACAGTTTTCTATCCGCAACTGAGATAGCCCAAGAGCGCGAAACTGTTCGTGTGTAAGGCACATCAAATAGACAAATAGATAGTGAACGAATAGCCTACTGGCGGGTAATGGTTGTGATATACTTTCAAATTTATAAAGCGCCACTTCAACAGCGAATCATCACAGCGAATACTGTACACATGTATGCATTAATGAATGTAAGCGGCCTTCAATGGAGGCGATGATTGGACACAAGATTTCGAAGCATTCTTTTAGAAGGGCAGTAGGATTAATTCCAAAGACACGTTGGGTGCCACATTTTATGCACGACCGTAATTGGTCTAGCGCAGACCAGAGTCGTCGAGGCAAGTTAAAGTCTGAAAGACAGACAGACAGACAGACAGACAGACAGACAGACAGACAGACAGACAGACATACAGACAGACAGACAGACAGACAGACAGACAGACAGACAGACAGACAGACAGACAGACTGCTTTTGTCTTTCTGCGTACTTCTGTTGTCAAGCGTACTGCTGAGGTTCAATCTACTGATGTGTTATCGCAGGGACTACGAGGTCTGGGGTCTGGCCTTTCTCCTCCTCGGTGTCTGCATCCTCTTAGTCGGAGTTCTCTTCTGCCTTCATGCCTACCGCATCATGGTCCGACGCAATCGGGACGCTGCCAAGTCGCCAGCAGTAAGTACAACGACTTTAATGTATTTCTTTATCTAACTTTAGTTTATTTGTGTACTTAATTACTTTTTGTGCTCATTTCTGTATTTGTTAATTATTGCTATTGATGAGCTGGATCCCTGAAGGGGAAAACGAGAAGGGAAGAACGCAGAACTATTGGCTGGAGACCATCAGGAACGCTTGAGGTGCATGGGAATGTCGTGGGACGAGCCCCGAAGACTGACTACCGATGGAGAGAGACGAATGGAGGAGATGCACAGGAAGGGCTAAATACTAATTTAAGATGTCATTGTCATTGTTATCGTTATTATTATTATAGTTATTACTATAGTTATCGTCATCATCCAGTGCATAATGATATCTTGTGGCTGGTTATTCCATACACATCGACTCAACGGGAAACCCGCAGAATATATAGAATGTAGATTACAAAATATAAAGGTGTTTCCGTGAGTGCGCATTATTCTTTTATTATTGTTATTGAGAGAATTTTCAGAAAAGGGATGGAAACTTGGTAGGCTGAAGAAACAAGATTCTAAGAAATATCAATCAATCAATCAATCAATCAATCAATCAATCAATCAATCAATCAATCAATCAATCAATCAATCAATCAATCAATCAATCAGTCAGTCAGTCAGTCAGTCAGTCAATCAATCAATGAAATTCGTTTATTCATACATTAAGCTGACACAGACGCAACTTAGACAAGCTAGACTATCATGGAGGACAATTGTGGGGCCAAGAGTACTGGGATTGCTGGAACCTGGAGGAAGAACATCCCTGGGGAGCGTCTGCTTCGAAATCGCTCGACATTCTTACCTTAAGGATATATACGTTTCAGTATCTTCCTTCCGCAGTCGCAGATTCCTCCGCTCTGCAGCGCATTGCGACTTGGTTGTTCTACTGGTCCGGACTTCCACCGCCCAGCATAGAAGTTTTGCTGTGGTCGATCCATCCTCCCGGAAGCATATTTCCAAAGTGTACACGACAATTGCAACCGAGAGTTTTTTCAGCCAATCACTAGTCAGCATACATATAATATATACATATTTAACAGGTAGGGCCCCACAGCCAATGAAAATCGTCTTTACTAATAGTAGGTAAGTAAGTAAGTATATTCTTTATTACTGTACAAACTCCGATACCGCACTTTGGTTTACACATAGTTTATACAAAATAAAGCATTCTTGTCAAAAATGTAATTTTAAAATAAAGAAGTAGTTTTAAAATAAAGAATTAATTACCAGCCTATTCACGAGTGCTAACAATTATTACTGACGCTGTGTTATTTTTATAACCATTCTGACACTCGTAAAAGAGTCGGCATAGGCCTACATATTTAACAGCCAGGACTGCGTTGTCGTAAATTTCGTTTAATATTATTATTATCCAAAAAGTTATGTTGTTTTGTATTATTAGGACTGTTATTAAAGTATTACGAAAGTTGTATTGTAAGTTTTGGTATGAAATGCTTTCATCGCTCATCCACGGCAATAACGTCAGCACAAAAGCGATATGTTTTCATCGCAGTCCAACTTTTAGTTTGACAGACTTATGCAGTCTTGTTGTCAAGACCTTAAACCTCAAGACCAAGACCAAGACCAAGACTTTGAACCTCAAGACCAAGACCAAGACCAAGACCAAGACCTTGAACCTCAAGACCAAGACCAAGACCAAGACCAAGACCTTGAACCTCAAGACCAAGACCAAGACCAAGACTTTGAACCTCGAGACCAAGACCAAGACCAAGATCTTGAACCTCAAGACCAAGAACAAGACCAAAAAAATCGCAATCAGGTCAAGACTTCTAAAATTGTCAAGTCGGAATATTCGCTATTTTAATTAAAACATGAGTCTTTCATTTTACTTAAGCAAATTAACTTTAAATGCAAACTGCAGAGAAATCCGAATTTGTATTCAAAGTCCTTCATGCAAACTATTATTCCAAATGCTTTTTGTATTTTGTAAAAACCAATTCGCTCAGAATTTTCTGACCAAGACGTGCCTGTTGAGCCTCATAAAAATTCCGCCATGTGAAAAAATACGCTCAACGGGTGCTGAAGTCGCTGACACACACACAGAAGCTTTTCAAGCACTGGATGTAAATGTACAGATAGTGAGTCCTTTTGAAATCTTCCCATGGTTTATCATACCGTCTGATACAGAATAACTGTTGCTGCTGCCAATGGGTTTTCCTGACCAACATGACTTGTATCCATCCATAGATATTGGTCGTATGATGCAAGCAGGCTTGATACAGAATTCTTGAGTTCTGTTAAATGACTGTTCATATTGACAGCCGGTCTTGGTCTTGGTCTTGCGAGACCAAGACCAAGACCTTGAACCTCAAGACCAAGACCAAGACCAAGACCAAGACCTTGAACCTCAAGACCAAGACCAAGACCTTGAACCTCAAGACCAAGACCAAGACTTTTAAAAACGAACTCGAGTGCACTCGAGACCAAGACCTTGATCTCGAGGACAACAAGACTGGACTTATGTAATACATACATGTTCATCAATCATCAGTCATCCAGCTCCTAGTTTCACTAATATTTTCATGAATCATATAACTTCTAGTTTCAATTAGGTATCTACATGGAAATAATTTACATGGAGATAATTTACCAACCTAAACTACGTTTTTACCAGTTGTTGGCCTATTATTGTGTTTACTATATCAGAATTACATGACATGCAAAATGTAATAGGGTAAAATGACTTGGAAGCAACCAGGAAACAGCCCACAGATATTTTAGCTTGTCTACATCGCTGATCTGTTGACACTGATGTTGTTACACATATTAAGGGGCTTCAGGCCATCTCTTTGCTGACGATGTCCAGGCTTATGCTTATGGGCCTCCTTCTTCTCAACTTCTTGCTCAGCGCATCGAAGCTCTTTCTCATGATCTCCATACCTGGATGCAGTGCTTTTTTTCTAGAAAAAAAGGTTCCGGAACGGAACAATAGGTTCCGGAACGCAACATTTATGGGCTAAAATCACTAGAAAAACTGGATTGGGTGTTGGTAGGGTTCTGAATAAACACTGAAAACAGTTCAAAAACAGTGAAATTAAATTAAAATAACAAAATTATTGTTTTTATTATTAAAATTTAAAAAATATTTTTAGTAGCTGAAAAAAGGTGCCGGAACGCCGTTCCAGCTCGTTCCGGCTGAAAAAAAGCCCTGCCTGGATGTCTTGCAATCGTCTCTCCATCAATTCATCCAAAACTCAATTTATCTGGTTTGGCACTCCTCAGCAACTTCAAAAACTCGACATTGCTGTGCTGTCTAAAATGCTATATTTAGATTCATTTAAATTCTTTCTAACTCAAGCATACACATTTAAAAAATTTAGATAAATTTGAACGTAATGTGTTGCCACGATACTTCTCACTATTCCCATGATCTAAAGTAGGCCTTTTTCCGAGGGTATGATTATGCCCCGACTAAAACTGGTGGGAATTATGCCATGAACAAGCAGTTTTTGAATAACAGGGAAAGTATGATTAGTTGTGGCGTACAGAAAAGTGTATAATAAGTATAATTATGTGAAAGGAAAGAGGTTAAGATCACATTGTAAACAAGAGTGGAGTTGATAGTAGACTTAACTAAATTCGAATGCAACTATGACAATTTCCCAGATTCTCATTCCAATAAATGCTAATTGTCATGGTGTTATTAATTTTATTAAGCAGAACAATACAGTCTACTCATTCTAACTTTATGATCAGATACACAAATACTGTTTAGAAAAATTAAAGAGACCAGTTTACCATCGGACATTGGCAATATTAAATAACTTTTTATGTGAATTAGCTGAACTCTGCAAAATTCTACAACGAAGATTATTAACAACAGTTGATGCCTTTCAATTTGTCTGAGTTAAAATCCACAAGCTTCGTTCACAATATCTTGGAGAATCCGTACATTCCTCATCATCATCATACTGCCAAACTTTTGTTCTGCTTTGTCAACTATTTTTTCTTTGAGCTATGAATCGGTAACAAACTAGTTAGCTCAGACAAATTTTGTGTGAATTAAATGATGTTATGTGCTAAATTAATTATTACTCTGCAGTATGCATAGACAACATTCGGAAACATTTAACATAACATACATAACATAGGTCACATCTGTTGCATTATCAAGTGTTCACGTACACTCTGGTCACTCATTTCAAAACCAGACCTAGCCGATTTGCAGACCATTGATCATAGGACTACTGATCATGGGAAGTTTGGTCACACGGACCATTGATCATTAGGACCATTGATCATAGGACTGTTGATCATGTATGTATGAATGTATGTATTTATGTTTGCATGAATATACAAACATATGTGCATACATACATGCATATACACATGCATGTATACATACATACATGCATACATACATTATGTATGTATGTATGTATGTATGCAGGTATGTCTGTATGTATGAATGTATGTATGTCT
This sequence comes from Allolobophora icterica, assembly GCA_963556255.1. NCBI lineage: Eukaryota > Metazoa > Annelida > Clitellata > Crassiclitellata > Lumbricidae > Allolobophora > Allolobophora icterica. Next base: position 4,642,421 of record OY744608.1, on the reverse strand, counting down.
GTATCTATGTATGTATATATATATACATACATACTGAGTTTTGGTTTCTATACCAAACATCTTGTGACCAACAGTCCTTGATCAATGGTCCTAATGATCAATGGTCCTTGTGACCAAACGTCCTATGATCAATAGTCCTATGATCAATGGTCCTAATGATCAATGGTCCTTGTGACCAAACGTCCTACGATCAATAGTCCTATGATCAATGGTCCTGTGATCAATGGTCCGGTTACCACCTAGCCTGCTCAAAAATGGAAATATTATTTCTTTAAAAGCAATTACACCAAGAATTGTGATCTCAACTACAGGCGCTTACATCTCACATTTGAAAGTAACCAACAGGTTATAATAATGTTATTAACAGATTACTATGTTTACAGTTATCGTTATACCAACTTAACATCTTATGAGTACCACATGTTGCAGTCAAGATGTCTCACTAACATGTCACACTTGAATATGTTGCAACCATCAGATAATGCATGTCACATTTGGCAGTCAAATGCTACTAATGAATACTTTCTCCACAAATGACACGATAGACTTCACTTCTCTTTCAGAGCATATCCTTAATTCATTCTTTGCTTTTAGCAAGCGAATTACTAATAAAACCTCACAGCATAACAATGCCTCATTCACAAAGCAGAGCAAGTTGGAAAAAATGCTTATACTAAATACAGAGAGTAGCTTTAGTTTATAGCAAGGCATATGTCAGCTATAGTAAGAATTGAAGAAAACACATCATGTATCTTGAAGCAATGCATCGAGTCATTACACTTGTTCAACTACAGGGTCGCAAGGTGAGACGACTTGAAAAAGGCGTGCATGATCTGATGAAATTCATCGAGTGTACTTGTTCACAGGTCTGATCTGAATAATAAAAAAGAAAATCAAACTGAAATATTGTTTATGTTGACAAATGAAATCTTTATAATGAAATCTTGATAATGTCTATTATGTTATGGGTGATGAGTATGTTAGTGCTCAATCAATGGTGTCCTCACTAACCAGGAAGAACAGAAGTAGTTTCTGTTACAAGTTGTTGAGAGGCATTGCAAGACATTACCTGATACTAAAAACTGTAACCAAGTTTAGCTACCAGTAAATATTATCTGATTGATACTAAATTTGTGTCCTTCCTATCAATAACCAAAGGAATAAACATAGAGGGCAAGACATTGCAAAATGCATACTTTAATTTCCAATGGCACCCTAATATATATGTTTGGAGACAACTAGCAGACACTGGCGACAGGGGCGGATCCAGAAGGTTTGTTTAAGCTAGTCCGCCTGTTCTGGGAGAGGAAATCAGTTTGTGGGCGTAGTGATCAAACAACCACCGAACAACGTTTGGGAATTCATCCCCCAAAAAACTTGATGACCTTTGTTTTTTTTAGTCATTAACCTCTTTTTCAGTCATATCCATACTTCGCCATTTCACTCATCTGCGTCTACGGGGGCCACGTCCTGTGTACATTATACTCATCTACACCTACGAGGGGGGGCCACGTCATGTCACGTCCTGTGTAAACATACAAAAACGCCTGCGTAAATTTCAAATGGGGGGCCATGGCCGGATTGGCCCCCCTGGATCCGGACCTGACTGGCGAACACTTGCAAACAGAGCCTGACATAATGTGAAGTAATGTCTTGTAAATAACTGTTAGATGAAATGAAATGTTAACTTGTGATCAGAATCTGCCCACTTCTATCATGTGGTTTTTAAAGAAATTGTACTAATATTTCAGTCTCCTGACTTTTAATTCATTGTGTTAGATTACGACCAGATGCAAATTATAGTTTGTTAACCCTACAGAATGCAGCTGGACATGAACAAACTCACAAAGAAACTCACCTTCATTGTCAACTTAGCATTGCATCCAGTGAGCTTGACACGCGTGTTAGACATTTTCCTTTCTCGGTCTCTCTATAATCCGAATGCTGACAGACATAATCTTTTCGTTGCAGTCTTGTACGACTTGGATAGGTAGCTCGGACTTTCCAATTCGTTTTTCTCAGTCTCTCAAACTCACGAACCCAAGTGTCGCCTTCTGTAAATTATATAACACTTGTAATCGTAATCGTTTGTAATCTCCACACTTCTAAAGCGCCACTCGAAGGCCAAGCGCAGAGCACCAGACTATTAATGAGCGCTACGTCAAATCAGTAAGCTTTTGCGAGTGTCAGAATCAATCAATCAATTTTTTATTGCAACGATATAACATACATCCGTTCAACATTGGTATGTTACATGAAAATGCTTCTAAACATCACATACGTAGCAGTTAGTTAGTGATAGTTGTTAATTACTTCTTTATTTAAAATTTAAACTATATCCATATAGTTGCGGTTTCTCACTTTTGAATCACAATAAACGAAATTATATAAAATCAAATCAATAAATGCTTTAAATAACAATGGACACGCCACTTTACGAACTGCTCCACTGGTGGTAATGATTTATTGTAACTAGGGGTCCTATTAGAGGAACCGTTCGTTCTTTTGGGTACTCCACTGTCCATACTGCATGTAACATAATACTTGTTATTTTCGTGTCTATATGTTTACGGTGAACAATAAAAGCATAAAACTATGATGATGATGATGGTGATGATGATGAAATCTTGCGGGTAAATAACTACAATGAAGAGAGTAGGCCTAACATAAAGTCCACATTTATCTTACCTGGCAGATTGCTTATACTAGCATAAAACTCGACTTTGAAATCATTTTCTGATTTGTAATCCAGTTTTATATCGCTGTACGTATAATTCTGAGGAAGAAATTCTTGTTGAAAGTGCGAGAAATCCATCGTGAGAAGTGAAGACTGCTTTAAAACGACGCTTTATTTACTATTAGTAACAACCATTTTCATTGGCTGAGGGCCCTACATGTTAAATGTGTATATATATATGTACTGACTTGTGATTGGCTGAAAAACTCTCGGTTGCAATAAGCCAGTTCACCATTATCAATGCGCATGCGCAGCCATTTTGCTTTCACTTCCGGCCGTTCATCAACAAACTGAAGCATGCCGTTGCCGATATTGCTATGATCTGTTTGACAGAGATATTAAAAAATATTTGACTGATTAGCCGTTCATATATATATAACAATAAAATGCGCTTGTGTGCGATTGTTAATTGCGGGTTCTAAGCACAGTTTAAAGTCCAGAATAAAAAAATTAAAGTCCAATTGCAAAACTATCCAGACCACGTGACCTTTATTTGCAAGCAGCCACATGGTCTGACTATAAACACCATAACACCCTCAAGTATCTAGTTTCCATCTAAGAATAGGTATAGGGGGTGGTTTCCATTGCTCCAAATGGTCATATCTCATTTTGTAACCTCTTTCTTTTATATATTTCTTTAAATCCTCCACCTTCCATCGATTAAAGTCATTCAACGATTCTAAGCGATCCGCCATGTTTTACTTTGTGTGTGAACGTCGTTCCCGTCATGCCTTGCGCGAAAGATAAAGGTGAACTAGCTTATTGTCGTGTACACTTTGGAAATATGCCTCCCGGAATAAGCTGCCTAACAACCTGCGACATGAACTCCTCAACCTGTCTTTGCCTCTTTTCTGCAAACGCTTGAAGACCATTTTATTCGATTGTGGTTTCATTGTGTTAGGTTGGGAGCGCCTCTGATGAAGTGGCGCTATATAAACCTGCAATTACCATTACCATTCTTGGAACATGGCGCAGTGGCGTACCGAAGAGGGGGCAGGGGGGCGAGTCGCCCCGGGCGGCACTTTTCCAGGGGCGGCAAAATAGGGTAAACGAAAAATAAAAAGAGTGAATTTTGGATAAAAAAGGAAAAAGTAGGAGATAAAGAAAGAAAGAAAAAGAGGAAAGAAAGAAACCGTCACTTTAGTCAAGTCAGCTTGGCTTCCGTTGATCGTTAGGGGCGGCATCACTCTCAAAGGTCTCCATTATACACTAAACAGAATTGCGGCAAAGGAAGCGGAATTGTATTATCTAGTAAACTGTAAGCATAGTAACAGACTACATACAGCATACTTTAAAGCATACTCTTGTTATGCCGCCCTTCATAAGCATAATAAATATATATTTATGTATGTATATATATATATATATATATATATATATATATATATATATATATATATATATATATATATATATATACATACACACGTCTATATCATATTATAGGTATCTAGACGAATTAATGACTTAGAATAAAATTTAATCACTAACTATCAATATCGCCAAAACAGCAATTCACCACTTAGTTTAGACCTCCTTTAAAAAATTAATGTTAAAATTTTCTGGCTTTGACAGAAATTGACTGCATTATTTTATTATTTGAAATGACTACTTATTCTTTCAACAAAGTTTAGTAATAGTAGGCCTATTCAGTTATTTTAGAATCTCGGTTACTCGCTCTTAATTTTGTCCTCTGGCGTGTTTTGCATTGATGCTTCAGAAAGCAGTTGTTTGGCAATGTTTACTAAAATATGAGAATATTATATTATTATCCAGTAATAAAATACATTGTTTAATATGATTGTTATTAAAACTTAAGCCCTAAACTTCTACTGCGCGCAGTAAGCCGTGTTTACCCGCGCCTCTGATTCACATTTCGGTGTGACCATGCGCGCGTTACAAATTTAATTAATTAATAATAATAATAATAATAATAATAATAATAATAATAATAATAATAATAATAATAATAATAATAATAATAACAATAATAATATTAATAATAATAATAATAATAATAATAATAATATTAATAATAATAATAATAATAATAATAATAATAATAGTAGTAGTAGTAATAATAATAATAATAATAATAATAATAATAATAATAATAATAATAATAATAATAATAATAATACACTGTTTCTGTTTAGCAGAATAACGGTCATTAATAATCTTTTTATAATGAGTATTTTGCCTTTTTCGTAGCGGACACAATCATTACGCTGCTTCCACGAAATTATGAAATTAAGGCAATTATAACATAATATGATATGTATTATGTATGTACTGTACTGTACACATCGCAAGTCATGCAATAAAATGTTTTTAATTATGTAATAAACTAAATTTCAATAATAAATAGGCCTACAGTAAAAAAGTGAAAAATCCAGAAACGCTATAAACTGCATAAAATAATATTGTATGTAATATGATCGTTATGCAATATCTTAGAGAAAATAGCATATAGAAAATTAAGTGGCCAAGGGCGGCATTTTGGGACCTCGCCCCGGGCGGCATTTCAGCTCCGTACGCCACTGACATGGCGTTACAATTAACTGAACATACCACAAGAATGACTTAAAAAGGGAGAAGCTCCTACCAAATATATGAGAAATATCGGAGTATTTTACACAATTTCAACAGTCCAGATCTATATCCTGTGGACTGTGAAATCTGGGAATAATGAGAACTACAGACCAATAAAGAACAAAAATTCTGAACGTCGATCAGCTAAGTCAACTATCAACCGGAATTGAGATCCAAGCGTAGCTTACTTGACGCTGCAATAAGTCTGTGGTGGGCACGACCTATGACCTACGTTGAAGCCGATCTAGAGGACATTTTGAACACAAATACCAGTTCAGAGTGTAATACATGATTTATAAATTACTTACTTTTAAAATTTCATTAAAATTTTAATTTTGATTTGTTTTAAATTTACGTTTCTGCGAGGTTTCCCAGGGGTCATTTTTCCAATCACTTAATATTCTGAAGACTAAGCCGGTGATTGAGCTGCTTAGCGAAATATATTCAAGGTGTAAAATGCAATATTAAGGTGTTTCAAGAAGTGAGCATTATTGTTGCTCTAATGTTATTAGCATAGTTATTATTAGTATTATTATTTTGTTTCCTTCTTCCTTTTATTATTGTTACTATTTATTTATTTATGTATTTATTTATTTATTATTATTATTATTTTTGCCCCAAGGTACATATGATCCCTCGGGCACTTAGATATTAATTTGTTGGTATGTTTTTTCTAGGAAATCAGGCCTCGTCCTCCGTTATAATCATTTTTTATATTATTTTTAAAGCATGTTTTTCTATTCTTTAACAGGCATCAATCAGCCTAACAACGCAGCTGACTCGATCTCCTCACTCACCTATTCCATCCCCGAAACTTCACCCCTTCACCGTCAAACCTGATCCTACGCTCTACCCAGCCGTGAACTTTGACCAGCAATCCCTCTTCGGGGTCAGCGTTAGTCATACGGAGAGCGCTACAACAATTGAAGTGCCAACCCCGGAACTAACTACCCCGCCCCCTACACCAGGAACTCCGGAAGTGGCCCCTTTTTCCTTCTGGGATCAACGTGAAAGAATGCGGGGCTTTTCCCCCAGATCCAATTCCGATGACCTGTGGATGTTTCCGTCTCACGTGGAGCGACCACAGTCGATGGAAGATCAAACCCGTTCACTATCCAGTGATGTGCGTTCATGCGTGGCGGAGGTTCCAATTTCCAAGTCCCGTCCACGCTCCACTGATCTCTGTCTGGAACCACGTGCAGCATCTGATGCTAGAGGTAATGGAGTGAGATTTCATGAACGTCCAGATAAAATTTCCACGGAAAAATGCAGAAGCAGGACCTTTGAGGAACTAGTATCTGAGTCGAAATACCGCGACACTTGCACTGAATTTCACGTATTTAACTCGAGTGTAAAGAAACAAAATTCGAAACTGCTAAAAATTTCACAACCAAGCGATCTCCATCTCTCAAAACCAGAAACTGAAATAGAAAACGCGTCTGAGCTGAGAAAGATTTACAAATTTAAAGTAGAAGATTTTTCAAAAACAAGCAACTGTTCATTTATCGCAAACCAAAACTTGGAGTTCAATTCAGAAATAGCGCAACGAGATCGAAACAAAGAAAGATCAAGAATAGCTGGATACAAAAATCTGATTGAAAATGAATCGATCAACGTAAGTCCAGACAACTCAACTCTCAAGAAGAAGAAATTGGAACTGGTCGAGAAAACCCCAACTCTTCACAGAAACGAGAAACCGAATATAGACCACATCGATAAAGACATACAACTGAACAAGAAAACAATGTCTGTGAAAGATTCTAAATCTCATTCGAGGAGTTCACCATTCACATCGAAGCGGGTAGAAAAGAAATTAGAGCTCCTAATCGTCAACAAAGGACTGAGATATGAAGAATGCAAACCAAATTCTAGGAATCCGATATTGACCGAGAAAGGAGTTGACTTATACACTGGAAAGGAGTTTAAGTTAAAGGGGAAGAGTCGTTTAAGTGAAAATAATGAAGCGGGAAACAATTCACACAGCTCTGTACTAAAGACAACAGCTAAAAGCTGCAATCGAACTTTACAGAAAATAGACGTGGGTTTAGTTAGGGAAAATCCAAAACATGAGAAAAAAGGACTCCAGCTAGCCATTAGCAGTTCAAGACACGATAGAAAAGAGAGCATGTTAGAATTTGGTAGTCTAATACAACGAAGAAAGGAGTTAGAATTGGGTAGCCCAAGTCGAGGGAGAAAAGAGTTCAGCTCAGCGTTGGGTAGCCAAGTACAAGGTAAAAGAGAGTTAGCATTGGATAGTCCAATACAGGGGAAAAGACAGTTTGCATCGGGTAGTCCAAAACAGCGGAAAAGAGAGTTAGCATTGGGTAGTCCAGTACAAGGGAAAAGAGAGTTAGCATTGGATAGTCCAATACAGAGGAAAAGAGAGTTAGCATTGGGTAGTTCAATACAGGGGAAAAGAGAGTTAGCATTGGATAGTCCAATACAGGGGGAAAGACAGTTTGCATTGGGTAATCCGATACAAGGGAAAAGAGAGTTAGCATTGGGTAGTCCACGACAAGGGAAAAGACAGTTAGCATTGGGTAGTCCAATACAGGAGAAAAGAGATTTAGCATTGGGTAGTCCAATACAGAGGAAAAGAGAGCTAGCATTTAGTAGCCCAATAGAAAGGAAAAGAGAGTTAGCATTGGGTAGTCCACAACAAGGGAAAAGACAGTTAGCATTGGGTAGCCCTAGACAGGAGAGAAAACACTTCGAGTTCACATTGGGTGATCTAACGCAAGAGGAAAAGGAAATGGAGTTAGCTTTGGACAGTCCAGGATATCGGAACACAGAGTTCGATTTGACTTGGAACAGTTTAGCTCCAGAGAAGAAATACTCGGAACCTGGTAGCATTCGGAATGCTACGAGGCAAGACTTTGAGTTCAATATGATCAGCCCGAAACTTCCAAAAAGAGCCACTCCCCAAAGGTGTCTTCCACCGGGAATAACATCGCACAACGAAGAAGGCACATCGGATCAACAATCCCTCGGACTCTGCAGCTCTTCTTTCCTGGAACACTCGCTCGACGAATCCTTCACCGATGTTCCTGCCATCCACTCTTCCAAACATCCAGAAGATTCTTCAGAATCTCATCAAGACTCTTTCAATGCTGAGGAAGACATGGGTAGGTCAGAGGTCAAGAGTGGTACGCATACTTCCGGCGGAAATGTTGATCGCACAAGATGGAGGCTTCGAACGAGGTACCTCCGAAGTGGATCAGTTATGAAGCGAGTCGGACCAGCCAGGGTGACGATCACACCACTGATGACGCGCAGGGCCGGTGCTTCCACCTGGAGCGAATTCCAGGATGTGGGGATGGGTCATTGGAATGACCTTCACAAGCACCGGAGGCCTGGTTTTGGTCAAGACGGAAGTGATTCGGATAGATCAGAAACAAAGGAGATTGGACAAAAAAATATAAAATTCGTTAGTGTTTAAGAATGTAAGAGAATGTACCTTTTATGAAACGATTTATGAATGTCTGTCTGTCTGTCTGCCTGTCTGTCTGCCTGTCTGTCTGCATGTATGTATGCATATATATATATATATATATATATATATATATATATATACATATATATATATATATATATATATATATACATATATATATATATATATATATATATATATATATATATATGCATGTATTTATGTAGAGCACTTTTGTAAATGTGTCGTCACTGTGTATTTGTTTGTGCATTTTTCTGTTGTTTGTGATTTAATAAATGACTTCAATCAATCCTTGTGTGTGTATGTATCCATGTTTGTGTCTATGTTTGTGAAGATATATTTTATATATGCATGTACGACAGCCAGAATGCGTATCTGCATTTTCTCTCCACATCACTCATCTCCCACTTTTATTCACCTAGTCCATTATGTTTATCATCTCTCATTTCCTCATCTTCAGCTGTACCATGGAGCGGGGTGACACCATGTTTTTATGAATAAACGAATACAAGCTTATCTATCAGTGTGATTCTCGTTAACGTTAACGATAACGAAAATGTTCGTTAACGAACCAAAAATGATTTCGTTAACGATAACTATAACTGTAACTAAAAAATATCATTAACTATAACTATAACTATAACGAAAATAACACTAACGAAAATTCATCGGTATTTTCGTTAATGAAATAAAAAAGTGCAATATCGATAAACATGGCGAATTTAATCAAACGTGATATTTTACTCGTTTTAAACTATCCTGTGTATTGTTCCGAGATAAAATGAGAAAATGTGCTGCATATTCTCCTTCCGAATATTCTGGTTTCTTTTCGAAAATCTAATATTTCGAGTTTCTTTTTGATGGAAAGATCATTTTTTCTTTCGATTGTTAATTTTAGAGTGAGAAACTTGTTTTGATTTTAATTTTCTATGTTAAAAGGAATATTATAAAAAGTTATCATGTTAAAATTAAAAATGTTCATAATAAAAATCAAATTGAATACACATTTAAAAGAAAACGAGATTGTGTTTTTAATGGGAAAAATCCATTAAATATAGGCCTATGTAGCCATTAAGTATCAAATTAAAATCTGAATAACGTTTTCTTTTTTGGCAATATCAGTTTTTTGCATGTTAGAGTCATAGAAATATTCTGAGGGTTGGGTAATTTTCTTTGACATAATTTTGTTATGGGGTCCTTGAATGTTTGACAGTTGATGACAAGGGGAGGAGATCAAAAACTGCCTAAAATTTGCTGACATAATTAATCGATGGCCCATATATATATATATATGGACCAGGTCACCAGGAGTCCCATTGGTTTCACTTGTAATTATGTACTAACTAAAATTAACTAAAATAAAAGTCCAATAACTATAACTATAACTATAACTAAAAAATAATACTAACTATAACTGTAACTATAACTAAAATAAAAAACCATTAACTATAACTGTAACTATAACTAAAATAAAATCTGTAAGGAGAATCACACTGTTATCTATATATCTTCAACGCAGGGAATGTAGGCCTACGTTGATTGAAATGTACGGCACTTGGATTAAATTTTCATCACCGACCAATGAAGCTCGATTTGTTAGACTTTTACAGCACTCGCCATGTAACGCGGAAAGTACGGGTTCGATCCTCCTACCTTCAGACGGTCACCGTGTAGAGACCTTGACCAAGTCCTTCATTCACATTTGCACAGCGCCATCGAATGATGCTTGGTCTTTAGATAGTGGCGCTTAATAAATGTGGAATAATGAAGAGTCACCTTGAGCGTACAGGTCTCAGCCCAATACAGAAGGTCAGGTAGTAGGCTATACATACAGAAGAATCTGTCTGTGTATGCGTGTATCAAAACACTTCATATTGCGCCTTTTAAGTACCTCATACATATGACTTGTATGTTCTTTCTATGTATTTTCTGTGTATGTTCTTTGTGTCCAGCCGAATATTATTCGTGCTCCAAACCTTCGCGTTAAGAATGTTCGTACAGTCACAGACAATATTATTGCTATTCACCATCTGAATTCTGGGACTCTGTTTTCACCGGCCTCGACGTTCGACCCAGAGTTAGGTCAACCCTCTTACAAGTTCCAAATGTTTTCCGCAACCTGTATGTCATCCGAAATCGTCGGAGGTTCCATCAATATGTGGATCTTAGTTTTGGCCCAATTGATCTTCATTCCAATTCGTTGCCAGGTTGATGAGTACTGTTTAACAACGCTTTGTTGTTACAGAGAGGATTAGCGTCGCCCTCCTTCAATTTCCGAGATTGGGCCTGGTACTACCAGAGTTCGGATAGTGGCGAAGAGTCGAGAAATGGTTGTAGCTAAAGGGAATCGTAATCGTAAACCACAAATGTCTAAATTGGCACTTGAAAATAAGCGCAAGGTTACAGCTTATTCCCAGTCAGAGTCAGAGGGATTGTCCAGAAAGATCAAATGGAGATCCAAGTCCAGTTTCCAGGGAGACCAGAGAGAGGAAGCAGAGGAGCTGCTAAGGCGGGTTTTGTTTTGTCGAGAGAGATTGGAAGGTGGGGATCAGATCAGATCAATCAATCAATCAATCAATCAATCAATCAATCAATCAATCAATCAATCAATCAATCAATCAATCAATCAATCAATCAATCAATCAATCAATCAATCAATCAATCAATCAATCAATCAATCAATCAATCAATCAATCAATCAATCAATCAATCAATCAATCAATCAATCAATCAATCAATCAATCAATCAATCAATCAATCAATCAATCAATCAATCAATCAATCAATCAATCAATCAATCAATCAATCAATCAATCAATCAATCAATCAATCAATCAATCAATCAATCAATCAATCAATCAATCAATCTTTACTGAACCATGAACAGCACAAGTGACAACAGAGAAAAAACATTAAACCATTGTAATAGTTAGCACTTAACAAGGAGCAAGGGCGACCCAAAGGGGGCATAGGCCCTCTAACTTAAGGTAACCCATATTCAAATTACATAATGATGGCGGATATAATTTTATTAGCGATAACACATAGTCAAGATCATAAAACGAAAAATAATAATAATAATGCATATTAATCATAATACAAATTAAACATAGATGCGTCAGGGTAGACAGTCTTGAAGAGGTGAGAATGTAATTTTGAGAGCCCGCGGTATTATGGCGGCAGATGATGGTGGGTGAGTGACAATAATAATATCTTTTCTTTAATTAAGCGCCTGTTAACCGCACTGCGCTGTACTGTGAACATACATACATATAGTAGAAACGGCAGCTACGCAGGGCGCCTTACGTACATGTATACAGTAGAAGCACATGATAACAGCTTTACAGGAGTCGAATACAACTGTTTTTTAACGGCAGCCACACAGGGCGCCAATCACGGCCTAACACTCACTTAACTACCGCCGCCATCTAGCGAGTAGAAGGCTGAGTAAACCTTATGGAGGGCTACGGAATTCGATCTTGGTACCTTCTGCACTTCACGCCAGTGTGTTATCCATTACTCTACGCCCCCGTCGCCATACTGATGGAAGGACCGAAAATTTTATAAATTGCGGAGGGAGATCATTACAGAGTCGAGGTGCAGGGTCATTAGGGTCATTTTGTCGAACTAATCAAAGCGCAGTAAAAGGTTTCATCTCATTTGCTCATTTTTCAGTTAATGTGATACTATTTTCAGCAAATGTCACTGTGAGACAGTGTTCTTATCAAACTCGTCAAATAACACTAATATTAGAAACATCATTAACCATGCTATCGGCGTTCCATACATTTTTATCTTTGCAGCCGTGAAGCGCCCCACACCGACGCCTTGCGGGCAGGGGATGGAACACGCATTAGTTCATAAAAGCCACCAAAGGCGCTGCACTGCAGGTCTTCCGTGAATGATTGGCGCATTGTGTAACGTGACAGTTCTGAATGAAGGTATATTGAAAAGGAGTGCCGTCGCTGCTATAGAACTGTAGATGGCGCTAATTTTGTTTTCCCGAATCGAGTGAATGAATGTGACTCCTATAAATAGACCACAGGAGACAGGATTTTCTTGCAAATTGAATTAGAAGATTCTGCGTGGGAGAGACTGCTTCGAGCGACATCTACACAGAAAATACAGAAACGACATCTGGAGTCAGTCGCATACTGTGAGCTTAATGTAGACCTATCCCTTCATTTATTGCTACCTTTCTAAGGTAAGTACATTTTAAAGGATTGCAACATTCTATGGATGACACCATTCAAAGGAGGGTATCGTTCTAAACATGATGTCTTTCTAAGGTTACTAGTTTCTAAGGTAGAAGAAAAAACGTTGCCATCACGCTATCATTTTTCATACGCCGAATCGAAGCTAGTTCTTTCTATTTCAGGGTAAAACTATTTATATCCGACGACATTTTTGCCGCTCAGGTATTTATAGAAAGGAGTTTTATTTTTGGCAAATGTCGCTGAACAAAGCAAGTACTATACTTAGGTCTATCATCTGTGTATTATATATAAATCTATAATTCCGCAGTCTTATCATTCTTCAACGAGGTCATCTAATTCTCGTTGTCTGGTCATGTCTAAACCAATTACAATTATGTATATACTATACATGGGTCTATGTGTGCACTATAAATAGGTCTATGTATGTATGTATGTATACATGTTTTTGGTTAATAAGATAGCGCCTTTTCCTGAAAAAGCACACCCATACATGTAGCTATGAAGTAATTGAATAAACGTGCACGCATTGTATAGGCCTATGTATCTTTCCTGCTTGTGTTCAAAGTAGCTTATTTCGTATACGAAGTAATAGAGGAAATGAACCTTCTTTTAATGATTGACTTTGGGCATAATTATCTTTGTCTGAATTAGTAACATCTTTTTGATATTTATGTATGTATGCATGGGTGGATGGATATATATATATATATATATATATACATATATATATATATATATATATATATATATATTTATATATTATATATATATTATATATATAATATATTGTCATACCGAGCAAAATTTAAACCTTTATTAGCTTATATGGTGCCAGCTATAACTGTTAAATCAATATCTTTCAAAACATGCTATAGAGACATTACTCTTCATGATGAGCGCCAAATTTCATTTCGATATTTTCAAAGTTTGTTTTGTGAATATCTTAAAATCTTTAAATGGATTCAAGTTGTTTTTCCAATGAACCCCACAAAATGCACTCAACGAAATAACACGAGCTATGACACTAGCCCGAATGCTACGCGTCTCCCGCATGGTGGGACTTTACCAGTGCAGGCTACAGAGCACGTCTAGAACGGCTTATGGGGAGGATGAGGCGTGTAGAATACTTACAACCAGATGCCCTTCGAATGAATCCTTCGCGCGCAACGCACACGAAATGCTCATGAGAGCTATATATAGCAAAATGAGAAGCACGTTCTTCGAGGCTCTGTGCTTCCCCAAGGTCTCTACATACAATCTGCGACCTAGGCAGCATGGCTTCGTCCTACCCTATAAAGACTACAAGAACTATATACCTCGCATGCTATATATAAAAATAAATACTAAAGCAAATACAGTATATAAGAGACAATCAATTGGTCACATGTAAAACATTCACGTCTATTCTATCATGTTACACGCAGAGTTCTGCCTGCATGATTTGTTGAATAAACCAATATACATACATACGCGTACGTCAAGAGTGGTAGCTGACCGACTTGTTGAGTGAATCGGTCACGAGTATATAAATGCCGGACAAAACCCTTTTAAAGGTGTCTAATTAAATTTCGACCTCAAAGTTACTTTCAGCCAATTACGTTATAATAATTTAACAGTAGTAGTAGTATTCTATGTTTAACAGTATTTTACAATTTTCAATTTCGTACACGTCAACCTTACCTTACCTGGAAAATTATGGAATCTGGAAATTATTCTGTACTTTGTGCTTTGCTTTCGGTTTAACGACGCTGTGCCAAAACAAAAATTATTGGTGTCGACCTCCTCCTTCATCTAGGCTTTGGACTGGCACCACCTGAAAACGCCAGTGACGAAATTATTTGCGGAGTTGAGTTAGATTCCAAAAGTTTAGCAACATCTTATGGCACATGAAACTGTACCTCAGTGATATATATATATATATATATATATATATATATATATATATATATATATATATATATATATATATATATATAATTTGCTTGTTTAAACTGGTCAAGTAGCCAACGTATGGGAATGTCAGTTTTATTTATCAGCAGCGTTTACATGAACTAGTTGTGCTTACTAGAAATAATTCTAAAAGAAATTTTATAATTCAAATTTTGAACTATTGTAATTGTAATTGAAAATTTATATTGCGCCACTTTCAAGAGAGACTCACCAGAGACTCTCCAGACCTAACACAATGAAACCACGACATTCCAACATGCACACAACAGTAATTAACACAATTGTAGTTTGACAATAGCATTATGTTCTGTGGACGTCACCGAATACATCAGTCGTCGTTCGACTTCCGTGTCATATTGGAAGATTACTTTAACCTTAATGCAGAATATGTCAAGTAATTCTAGCTAATCTAGTATGATGGAGTTTATTGCTGCTAATTTTGCATATCGGACTGTTCATTGTTCTAGTCGTCAAACAAGATCTTGGAGGGTCAAAAATTGCTTGGTTAGTTATTGTTTAACGACACTGTTTCGTAAGAAAGATGATTACCGTAGCCCTCCTGCTTTCTCCAGACTTGGGACAGGCATTGTCAGAGTAAAAGCAGTGCCTGAGTTCAGGGCATATTTTAACTGTATAACTAGTGGGACAAATGTCCCAGTAGTCTTAGGATTTGTCCCAGTAGTCAGGCCGATTTGTCCCAGGCAATGTATGTATAAAGTATTACTAGTGGGACAAATGTAGCAAGAATTTAAAGATTTGTCCCAGTAGTAAAATGAGAAAGGTATGAATGACCCCTTATTATTGGTGGGGAGACCCGAGAAAAGTTGTAAAAAGAAGGTGATGACTAAAAAAAAAAAAAGGTCATAAACTTTTTTTGGAGATGAATTCCTGGAAAAAGTGTAAACTTTTGGAAAATTTTTCCTTAAAAAGTTCTTCGACCAGATTTTGTCCCAGTAGTCAAAATTCCTTAAAATATGCACTGCCTGAGTTAATATTTGCACAATCCTATCAATATAACACATTACCACATATGAAGCAATGTCGAGTGCACGAAATTGAGGTTATTATAGCGTCATATTTTAACGTTTTACAGGTGTCTTAGTTGATGTACGCGGATGAACATTACTTTTAATGGGATGGGTTTCAACTGTTATCTTATGAATTCAGAAGCTGCTGAAGCCGAGATAAATTTTTGTACAGCTGTAACTGTTACACTTAAGTTACCGCATAGTTTTTGTGATTGTTATTCACCTAATTAAACGAGATATAGAGTCAGCTATGGTTGTTAACGTCATATCATGCAACAGATATTGTAAATTGCACAGACACCATGTGTAGCAATACGGGCAGCACAATCAGAGGCGCCCGCAGGCTTAAAACAATTGGACGCACACCCCAAAATAATTGGACGCACACCCCCTCACGTCCCCTCCCATCCTACCCATCTCCTGTCCGCCGCTCGTAGTCATACAATGAAAATGACTCAGAGTCACTTATTAGAAAAAAATCAATTTAGATAACATCTAATGCTTTAACATGCCGTATTGTCGTTTACCAAAAATATCGTTGCAATGGCTACTCCTTGTATGGATTTGATTTGGTGGGTGGACGCACGTGCGTCCAGTGCGTCCGCCTGCGGGCGCCTCTGAGCACAATTTAATTCATTCATGAAGAGGACTTATATAGCGCCCCTAAAAAGATAAACATAGCTGCTGCTGCTCAATTAAACCATGCAGAGAACGTACATAGGGCCTTTATCTTTAAAATCTCATTCTTCATTACTAGCAAAGTTTGCATGAAGTTGCTATGTTGGGATGATTCCAACAGTTTAACGACTTCACATCGACTTGAACAAATTTTGTAGACTTCGAATAGGGTAGTGGTTAGCCTGCCGAACTGTCCAGTGACAGGTCGGGGTTCAAATCCCTGCCAGGAGAAATGTTCTTATTCTTTTGCCGTGTGGTCGCGTATATACTTCGTTTGATAAAGTTTCTTTCGGTTGACTGGTGTTATAACAAGAACAACGTACATAGACATTGTGGTAAACTATGTCCCAGGTAAGCTGGCGGCCGGCTAACCAGCAGGAACCCCAGAGGTGACTGGAGGAAAGATTTTCTCAGTGTTCGCGCAGTGAAACTGATTTGCTCCCTTCCCCGCCTTGTATGTCAGAGGGGTGTAAATCCTTGGGAGATGTTGGTCTAGTATGCTCATTATTAAGCTGTACTATAATAGGTGAATCGGTTATGCTTGTCTTGCCCAGACAGCTTTCCACTCTGGAGTGTTCTTTAATATAAAAGTTCGAGTGATAATTGTCTTTCCCTGGAGGTTTAGTTTAGAATATTCATTATCTAAGCTCTGCTGTAATAGGTGTTTTAGTAATCACTGGCTTTTCGTTTCTTTCTCCGAACGCCTTTTCCTCTTCCCTTTTCCTTTCTCGCGGTTAATAGGCGAGAACGGTTTCCGTGTTTGTTCTGACCTCCTATATAGATGCATGTGCACACAAGTGGATCGGCTTCAATGGGAGAGGCAGCGCAGAGGGCCGTTTACTTTATTCAGTTCATTACGAGCAACGAATTATAAAAAAATATCTTTTCACGTGTAGAATTCGACGGATCAAGAGTCTAAAGACATCTTATGGCAACAAATGTCGTTAATGCCGAAACAATTTATTTCTGCTTGATACAGCTTACGTGCAGAACTACCGCAGTCGACGGTGAGGTGAGGAAAATGTACAGAATTATCCAAGTCGAGGTATATATAATGAATGGTGGACGCGTTTTAAAGGTGTCCATGCAGCAGTAATAAAATTTTGTAGGTTACCATCCGTCCATCCATCGACCTTTAGTCATCTTTAAAACCCTTCCATACGAAGCTATACTAAGCGTAGGTTGCGCAAAGGTTTAATAATTGCCCAATGGTAAATTCCAAACTCACTTGAAAAGTGCACATCGGTTGTCATGCCAACGGCGTTGGTAACGCAGTGGGGATTAGTACTGAAGATTCTTTTGTTCCTGTTGATGCTTTCCAGGTTGACTCAGAGAGATCTTTCCATTTGAAAACGAGGTCTTTTGGCGACGTTTATGTTGACCTTCACAAACTTTGTAGAACAAAACACTTGGCCGTACGCGTTTTCTTTATTGTCTATTATTCCAGAGTTTAACGTCGTCTTATGACATCAAAGGATATTGACAACAAATTTTCCTTTTGGTTGGTGTTTAACGACACTTCGCCGTCCTCCATTATCAGTTAGACACCTTTAAATCGTGTATTTTAAGAGCTATATACTTGCAATTTACGTTCAATTCTAGCCTGAAAGCATTCCCGATTCGTGTCGGAAATTGGTATGTAATCCAAATTACAGAATACCTTAATAAAAAGAAATAATAATAGAATATGTATTAGGTCTGAATAATTTCTGTCGACGAAAGATGTCGTTAAACTCTGGATTCATCCATCCAATGGCTAGCTCGTCCATGATAATTAATTAATGATTAATTGGTTAGTTGCTGTCTGATGACGCTGTTGCATTGTATCGAATGTCGAACACTCGCTGCTTAGTTTCGGCACTTCCGGCTGTCGCCATTTTGTACAGAGAGCGACACTTCCGTTCGTCTATTTTATTTATTTTGAAGCGGTAGCAGAGAGGGCCGTTTGCTTAACCCAGTTCAGTATGAGCGATGAACTATATGAACAGACCATTTCACGTGTAGAATTGGATGGATCCAGAGTTTAACGACATCTTATGGCAACAAATGCTGTTTATGTCGACAGAAATTATTTTGGTTTGATACAGCTTATGTGCAGAACTACCGCAATAGAGAATACTGAAGCGTTCAATGTCCAAAATTTACGCAAGTCGAGAATATATAGTGAATGATAACAGCGTTTTAAAGGTGTCCACGCAGATTTAGGTCTTGCAGCGGCAGTAATAAGATTTCGTGGAGATTCCAACAATTTCACAACTTGTGATAAACAAAAAGCGATTACTGCTTCTGCAAAAAATAGAGATACTGACAGCTGTACGATTATGCGGCTAGTTTTATTTATAGGACATATCTTGCGCTCGCCTGCTTTTTTGTAAGTCTCTCAAGTCTCATTTCTTTAGCTGTGGCTGAGCAGGGAGCGCCTCTGAGTAGGTATCAGGTATCTTGAAGAGGCGCTATATCAAATCCTTAGAATAAGTGAATGAATGAATCTTCTTCTTTAAGTTCTCTGCCCTTCGGCAGGTTTCAACTTCCAATGACGCCATTCTTCTCTTCGCTGTGCTCTTCTCTTCAGTCCGCTGTATACATCCCTCGGTCATCGTCCATCCCAGCATCATCTGTCGCGGTCTTCCTCACCTTCTCCTTCCCTCCAATCTCCCTTCTATGATTTCTCTCAAGTGAGAGTCTCCTCTTAATATGTGTCCAATCCAGTTCTTTTGTCTTTCATCAGTTGTAATCAGTGATCTTTTTTCTTCTACTCTAGAACATGTGTGAAACTTTATAAAGGTGTATAAGGAAACCACTCTAGTTGGTGGCTCACTGTTGCAGTTTACGGCATCCCGTTGCAATAAAGGCCGTCGACGTCAGTATGAAATTGTTTAGAACATTTTTCGCCATTCGTGTCGGCATAACACAGGTTTTTGTATTTTTTCTGCGATTTCGCGAAAATGACGATAATTCTAACGTTAGACCAACAATTCAGTTTAAGAAGAGGCGTTTTAAAGATTACGGGCTGTAGTTAGTTAGTTACTGTTTAATAACGCCATATCATAAGAAATACGATTAACGTCGCCCTTCTTCATTATCTAAACTTTGCTGTAGCACTGCACTATAACGGCAGCGGCGGGGTTAGGTAATCACGGGTGTATTTACATAATCCGGTTTTCAACATTATGTTGTGACCGCAAGGGTCAATGGCGTCGAGAGTACCTTACTTACTGATACTATATCCTAACTAGGGATAGGAGAAATTCATGAAGTCACGGAAGTCGTGAATTCCGTGATTTTCGGCATTTGCCGAGAATTTCCCTAAATGCCATGAATTTCCCCAAATGCAGTAATTTTTGGAATATTTTTGTGAAATAAATGCAACACAACATTCCGAACTGATATGTTTGCAAAGTAACAAATTACAATAGATTACCATAAATAAATTAATAATAAATAAAACATTGATAACGCGACGTCATTGACATTGTCTTTGATGTAGGACGTTTATACTCTGACATTGTTTTGTGGCATTAATCGTCTTCGTTATTTGCGTCGATGTTTGGTCACTCATTTTACAAACTCCTACCGTGACTTTTGAACTTTTTTGCCCTGACTTTCTACTATCCCAACTTATATAACATACTACATTTCCAAGCAATTTTTTTATTTTATTCCGGATATTTCTGTAGCGCCTCTCGAAGTCGACTACTACTCAGAGGCGCTCCCGACTACAGCATTTGATACTGTGCCGGAATTTTCACGCCGAAGCGTCACGAGCAATTGCGAGTGAAGGACTTGCCCAAGGTCCGTACGTAGCGGCTAGAGTGGGATTCGAACCTGCAACCCTCCGGTCACAAGGCGCCGAACTTACCACTGAGCCACCACGCCCCACGGGAATTATGGGAATAAGTATTTGGTTATTGTTAAACGACGCTGTGTTATAACAAATATGATTAACGTGTCCCTCCTCCTTTATCCAGGCTGGGTACTGTCACTGCCACATTGGCGTATTATTTTAATGGTTGGCTTCAAAGAGTTTAACAACATTATTCCTTCAATTGACTTTTCATTCTAAGGTTAAATTTCATCATATGACGGCAAGCACCGTTGACGGCAATTCGAAAGTGTATACAATGCAATGAAAACGATAGATTTATAGCCTCCGAGAAGACACTATTAAGAGGTGTCAAGAACTTTGTGTGATAAAGATGAAACCAAAAATCCATAAATCCGTAAGGTTTCCACAACTCGCTTTCGGCTAAGAACGTCTTAATTTTTTAAGCCGCAAACAAACTCTTGCTTTTAAAACAAACGCTCAGGAATGTAAAGGATATGAGCAGAAACATTTGATTCAATGAGTTGACTTTTATATACTGTGAAAGGGAATTCTTATAAAGGTGTATAAGAATATGTCACACAAATTATTACATTGTATCTACAGCTGTCTGTGTAAGGGCTTTAAACAACTTCTTTACCCAGTATTGCTCAGCGCCATCGATCTTCTTTTAAATTAGGGTAAAGGCAAATTTCAACTACAGTTGAATTGTATTGTATTAATATTTTGCCGACATCTTGAGACTTCGGGGCCCGCTCACTTCGACTCTACAAAGTTCCACATCTGACAAGAAAGAGAAGAGTAATCCAATTCCATGTAATCCTTATTAATCCAATCTAATCTAATCCTAACCAGTCTTGAACAGTGTGATCATAATGCTTAAAGCATGAACTGAAAACGCCCAGCTAGAAAGCAGCTTAAATTAAATTTTTGACCTTAAGTCCGTCTGTCCATCCATCCATCCATTCACCCGTCGTCCGTCTATCCCTCTATTCATCCATTCAACTTTTCCACCAATCCATCCATAAATTCTCCATCTATCCATCCGTTCATCCACCCGTTCGATCGTCCATCCAACCTTCCTTCCCTCTGTCATCGGTTGATGCCTTTTGCACAAGACACCGGCGTAATACAAGTTACAAATTTCAATTACAATTAAACTGAGTGACATTGGTTTTCAGTTGAAACGCCGTTTAGACACCTTTAAAAGCATTTCATTCGAAGCTATAATAAGCGTAAGTTGCGCAAAAATTTAATAATAATACTTCCCAACGGCGAATTCCGAATTCAGTTGAAACAGTGCACATCGGTTGTCATGCCAACGGCGTTGGTAACGCAGTGGGGATCAGTACTGAAGATTCCTTTGGTCCTGTTGATGCTTTCCAGGTTGACTTAGAGAGATCTGCCCATTGTAAAACGAGGTCTTTTGGCGACCTTTAGGTTGACCTTCACAAACGTTGTAGAACAAAATACTTTGCGGTACGCTTTATATTTATTGTTTATTATTCCAGAGTTTAACGTCGTCTTATGACATCAAAGGCCTTTGACGATATTTGGCGTCTTGGTTGGTTAATTTCTGCTTAACGGCACTGTGTCATAACCAAATATATGATCAGCGTCGCCGTCCTCATTTATCATTAAGACACCTTTAACTCGTGTCTCTCAGGCGCTATATAGATGCAGCTTCCGTTCAGTCGCTACGTCAAAAACCAAATCTTGTTTCGTATCGGAAATTCGTATGTAATCCAAATTGCAGATTACCCTTAATAAAAAAGAAATAATAATAATAATAATAATAATAATAATAATAATAATAATAATAATAATAATAATAATAATAATTCACATTCAGATAATTACGCAGCATACAGACAATCATATTGGGATGGTCCTCTCGTGAAGAGAGTGGTGGACTCATTGGACGCCTCTCTGGTCGACGCTTACCACCAAGCAAGATTCAAAGCAACCTCAGCACCACACGCCAGCGACTGGCTGTTCGTACTACCGATGTCATCATGCGGGCTGCGATTGGATGACGAGGCGGTAAGAATTGCAGTAGGCCTCAGACTGGGGACGAATATATGCGAACCGCACGCATGTCCCTGTGGAGCAATGGTGACGGCGGACGGGTCGCACGGGATGTCGTGCAACCTAGGACCTGGCAGAATCGCCAGACATGCGGCTTTGAATGATTTGATAAGCCGAGGCCTATCACGAGCGGGCGTCGCTAATATCAAGGAACCACCTGGACTGTCGAGGACGGACGGGAGACGACCGGACGGACTTACGCTGATACCATGGCGCAGAGGCCGAAGTCTTGTATGGGACGTCACCGTAACTGACACTGTGGCGCCCTCTTACCTTCATGCAACGTCCGCGACATCAGGAGCAGCAGCGGAACTAGCGGCCACGAGAAAGAACAACAAGTACAGCCAGATCCGCGCAGACCACTTTTTTGTCCCTCTGGCTTTCGAGACCTTAGGCCCTATCAATGACGACGGAATGGCCCTTATAAAAGACTTGGGGAGATACTTAGCTTTAACCACCGGAGACCCTAGGGAGACTTGTTATCTACTCCAGCGGTTGTCAATCACCATACAACGCTTCAATGCTGTTGCCTTCATAGGAACTTTCATGCGGCCAGAACTTGTCGAGTGATGTTTTGTTTGTTTGATAAACAAATGTACAAATAAAAAAATAAAATAAAAAAAAATTATAATAATAATAATAATAATAATAATAATAATAATAATAATAATAATAATAATAATAATAATAATAATAATAATAATAATAATAATAATAATAATAATAATAATAATAATTGATGTATTAAGTCTGAATAATTTCTGTCAACGTCAACAGCCTTTGTTGCCGTAAGATGTCGTTAAACTCTCGATCCATCCATCCAATGGCTAGCTCGTCCACGACAATTAATTATTGATTAATTGGTTAGTTGCTGTTTAACGACGCTGTGTCATTGTAGCGAATGTCGAACATTCGCTGCTTAGTTTTATTAAATTCCGGCCGTCGCCATTTTGTATGTCGAGCGACACTTCCGTTCAGCTATTTATTTTTTTAATGAAGCGACCTCTTGTGCTGACGGTTGAAACATTGCAGTCATTGCAATATGCAGCACTTGTCGCGCGGTAGGTGGGCCTTATTATCTTAGTTCCCAGAAATTGGAAGGGGAGTGTAATCGTGAACTGCTGCCACGGGTGACGGACGACGGCCGCTGACTGTTGAGAGGAGAGAGGGATACGGTCACAGACATTGACAGATACACCGACGGACATCGACAGATATAGGGACAGATACGGACACAGATACCGACACAGACCGTTTCCGGTAAAGCAGTTGGCAATTTGCTATCGACAGTTGACCGTTGTCAATCCATAAGAAAGGCAACGTCTGAGAGGTCGCTTCCCAACCTTTGACCCTTTCGTCAACCGGAAGAAGACAGTTTTCGGCGGCTATTATTATACGCGATTACGAGAGAGGCCAGTTGTGAGCCGTCTTCCGTGAGGCAGGGCAGTTGCAGTGTGACCGTCGTTCGGGATAGACGTCAACCCAATAGCTCGATGTTGAGCTTAGTGCTGTGCAATAGTCGATGCTTTGTCGAAGTTCGTTCGTATCTTTTAATATTAAGATTTCGAATCGGATATGCTGTAATATCGTGCATATGACTTGGATTTAGGCTTGATCTTCTGGATATTGACCTGACTTAGGATTGGTTTTAGTATGCCATCGGCTTTGTTGTCGATCAAAATATAGCTCAAACTAGAGGCTGGATTATCGATGAAAACATAGCTTAACCTTCGCAGGACGGAAAGGGGTAAATAATTACCCCAGGGGTGTTTGGATGTTGATTGCGGAGCAACTGTAGGTAGGTATCATTTGTCGTTCCACATGTTTACAAGTTACTACCAATGACATATTCTGACTGCATACCCACCACATTGCCATGTGGTGGGAAAAAGATTTTTCAATCCAAAGTGTCCTGGGGTAAAAATTTACCCCTCTTCGTCCTCGACGTCGTTATTTTTTCGTTCATAGGGCAGGTATGTTTTTTAAAGATATGAGCTCATAAGTGACTTCCAATCATAAATCAAGTGTGGAATCTACCATGGAACTGAGTGTTAATAGTTTCATAATTGTGGAGAGTTTATTTTTCCAAGATGGCGGCCAATATGGCCGCCAAAACAAAAATATGCATGTCTCAGCTCATAGGTAACCTAAAATGACAAATGAAGTGTCAATTGTAATATTTCCAAGGTCAAGGAATCGATTTATCGCAGTGGTAATAGTGTGTGAATACTACTGTCCAAGATGGCGGCCAACATGGCCGCCAAAACACAAAAATGTGCATTTCTCGGCTTGTAGGTAAGATACAATGACAAATGAAGTGTCAATTGTAGCATTTCCAAGGTCAAGGAATTCATTTATCGTAGTGAGAATAGCGTGGGAATACTATTATCCAAGATGGCGGCCAATATGGCCGACAAAACACAAAAATAGGAATTATCAATCAGCTGGCTGATCGGTCACCATTGCCACTGCGATAAATCGATTCCCTGACCTTGGAAATGTTACAATTGACACTTCATTTGTCATTGGAGCTTACCTACAACCTGAGATATACATATTTTTGTGTTTTGGCGGCCATGTTGGCCGCCATCTTGGAAATTAGTATTCCCACACGATTGCCACTACGATAAATCGATTCCTTGACCTTAGAAATGTTACAATTGATACCTCATTTGTCATTGTAGCCTACCTATGTGCTGAGATATATGGTTTTTTGTGTTTTCGCGGCCATATTGGCCTCCATCTTGGAAAGTATTATTCCTACACTATTGCCACTACGATAAATCGATTCCTTGACCTTGAATATGTTACAATTGACACTTCATTTGCAATTGTAGCTTACCTATGAGCTGAGAAATACATATTGTTGTGTCTGGCGGACATATTGGCCGCCATCTTGGAAAATAGTATTTCCACACTATTGCCACTACGATAAATCGATTCCTTGACCCTGGGAATGTTACAATGGACACTTCATTTGTCATTGTAGTTTACCTATGAGCTGAGATATACATATTGTTATATTTTGGCGGCCATGTTGGCCGCCATCTTGGACAATAGTATTTGCACACTATTGCCACTATGATAAATCGATTTCTTGACCTTGAAAATGTTACAATTGACACTTCATTTGTCATTGTAGGTTACCTACGTGCTGAGATATACATTTTTTTGTGTTTTGGCGGCCATATTGACCGCCATCTTGAAAAGTAGTATTTACACACTATTGCCACTATGATAAATCGATTCCTTGACCTTGGAAATGTTACAATTGACACTTCATTTGTCATCGTAGCTTACCTGTGAGCTGAGATATTATATATTGTTTTGGGGTAAAAAATTACCCCTTTCCGTCCTCCGTGTATCGTAAAATGTTTCCGTCCTGCGAAGGTTAAACTAGAGGCTGGAAGAGCGATGAAAACATAGCTCAAACTAGAATCTCGATTCTCGATGAAAACATCGTGAACTTTTCGTCAGTGAACCATTTGTCGTGAACCATTTGTCCGTGAACTATTTGTCGTGACACCTTACGCTTCTTGTCGGCATTCTTTTGTCGGCGCTCTTTCTCTGGCGCTCTATAGTCGGTGTGACGTTATCCTCATTGGTAGGCTGCGTCTCATGCGCCTCCGTGTTAGAGAGCGTGCGGATCGCGATTCGCCTCCCCATGCTGGTTTGTTTGAGAGGTTTAAATCTCGGGCTAGCATGGGACCTTAAATGGCGTAGCGTACATTCAAACGGGCTGCGGTGGTGAAGGATCTCACCCGGTGAATTCGTTGAAAAATGACCAGGGTCGAGGCTTGACTGTAGTCTGTAGAAATAGAGGCTGAGCTAGGGTGTAAAGAGTTCGTCACGAGTTAAAGAAGTAGTACTACGAGGTCGTTGTCTGATTTGTACATTGTGAAAGAACTCATCAACTACTTCTGGTCATCGGGCAAGTTCAAAACCCTGAATGATATTAATCAACTGGGTTGTCGCTGTTAGTCATTTAGCAGCGCTCATCGACAGGTTATCATGACTAAGAAATCGCTGAGTACATGAAGTTAGAGTTAGCATCATATTCATTCATTTTTCCTTTTCTGACGCCTTATTTTGTGTACATTACTTAAATTCATAAGTAGATGCAGCGTGTGAGTTTATATTGCACTTAAACACTATTGTCCTTGGGTTAGAACAGAGCCACGATTCTTATTAGAAAATGCCATTTGAGACAAGAGCAGGATTTCTTAAAATAAAAACAAATTCTTAACTTATAATTATGTAAAAGATAGTACGTATTTAGACACATTTATTTGAAACTAGATGCAATAACTAGAATACAGCTATTGCACGAAATGTTCAAACAAGTTAGTATAAATTGTCTCCATTGTTAACATTCTTCGGTGTGATTTATTCTTCTATGAAACGGAAGATAGTTAAAACTCTGGGCTTATTATCCCCAACACGACTCATACGCGCTATCTCATTCTTGTCACTATTGTAGTGGAATTTAACGGAATTAAAGGTGCGACTATCAAGCAGATACGGATCAGTAAAATCCATGAGATTAAACTCGGAGTCTAGAAACTCGAAGCTGCTGCCACAAGCTACCAAAATTCTATCATACCTATCTACAATACCAATTCCACTGCATCCTCTGAGTGATGATTTGTATTTGCGTACAATTCTCCCACGCGTATCAATCTCTTGTAAATCTATTCTAAGTTCGTAGTCTTCAGTAGAAGCCATTACAAGGTTTCCATTTGATTTCAGAATTACATTGTAAATCATTCTGAAACTATAAATAGATCGGGACAACATTATTTCATGCTGCAATGAACCGCTAGCATTGTATATGCTCACCACGGTCGGATCATATTTTAAAAGGATCATTAGGCTACCATTGGCGGAAACGGATATATTAGGCCTAACAGACATAGACAACGGCCTCAGATCACTAATCCATGGTGATATGTTAAACTTAAGTTCTTCATCCTTCGTAATGCGTAACACTGAATGGCGGCAATTCGATTCTTCGTTAAGTACATACACACAGTTTGACAAAGTACAAGCTGCTATGTCCACTGGAAGTATTCCTGGTAGCTGGATGACATCCTTCACCTCAGCCACATTGTTGCGATCGTGAATATTAATGGTGAAGTCCTGATCTTGTGGTTTGCAGACGATAAACATTTCGTCTTTCATTGTAGTGAAGATTTCTAACTTGACTCTCATAGTGCAGATTTCTTCTTGGATCGGAGACCGATGCAAAATTTCCAAACGAATCGTCTCCTGAGCTACAAATGTTACTCTTTTATAAAATTGCGCAAAAGAAATGCACTGTTATAAACAAAATAATGTTCTCAAGAGGTGACATAAAGTTATAAAAATACACAAAAACTTTGTTGTACAATTGATTATTATACATGCTGCTTCAAACGTTAAGTATAACGAACAATGAACTTGAAAGGTAAGAAATCTGACATTTACTTGCTTAAAAAATTGAAAAGTAAACAAATAATAACATTCGTTGCCAGTTTAAAAATTCGTTAAAATTCTTGAAATATTAGGATTTTTTAAATTCTCAAAATGGGAATTATCGAACTTTGATAGAGAGTATACCGATTGTACCCCATCAATGGAAAGAGCAGGCAGTAAGAACCAGTAAGAGGCAGTGATAAGCCAATCGCCTTAATCGAAATCGCCAACTCGAAATTTCTAGAGCACACCAGCCGAGGCTAAGAATGCGTGAGTGGTTAACAACATACCCAATTACTCGTTGGTGCCTCAGCGTAAGCTTTAGTCACTCACGCAACGACTGCAATTCCAATTGCTGGTGTTCTTATATCGCACACCTTGATAAAGCTCGTTTAATTTAGCAAAATTTCAGCTAATTAATTCCACGAACTTACCAGTGCCATCTAGAAGTTTATGAACTTCTTTTCGAAAGAAGTTGGTCGTAAGAATGCTGCTCCAATGCGCACAGACAGCCTCAAGTCGGGTTATGACAAGATCAGCTTTTTCTTTCCACACACTTTTGACCAGTTTCATACCTTTCACTTCCATAACAACGGCTTTAATGAGGATACACTCAATTAGCTCGATCGGTAGATCTTGCAGCTAGAAATAAAACGCAAAAGAGACATCTTTCGTACACTTCTTTAGAACTCCAAAGCATGCATTTAAAAAAGTGGAAAGAGCACTCAGCAGATTCGTAAACGCCACAGCAATTCAAATAAAGAACGCTTTAAAAATTAACTTACATTAGCAGGTAATAAATTAAAACGAAATTGACGAAGCACCACAGTACTTTCTTCTTAGTTAACTGCTAATGCTGGATAAGTGGCTGTTCTGGAGATTTACAAATGGATGCTAGCAGGGGCGTCTACACCATGGAAACCTTGGAGCAAATGCTCCATCCAAGAAATAGGGGGGGAGAGATCTGCCAGTGTGTGTGCCACCATTTTAGGGGGAAGGAACGAGAAGGGGGAAGAAGAGGGGGAAAAGTGACGTTGCTCCAATGACTTAGGGGGGGGGATAGACGCCCCTGGATGCTAGTGTTGTAAGTAATGCCGTACCTATCATTGTCAACTTTACATTGGTTGGCATTAGAATACTTGCATACAAGTTGGTTCCTTTTCTGACGACCACTAATGGGTTATTACGATTTTTCCCGAATATTGACTTTTTACACCAACTTCGCGCGTCATTCTGGAAGTCGCAATTGCAGAGTCACATAGCTAAGGATACATAAAATTATACTCAATAACGTATACTACGGTCAATGACGATACCCAGGTCTTGATAAAATAGCACGATCGCTAAGGCGTCTCTAGAGTGTAAGTCGACTTTATCTTTTTTCAAACCAGTTACAGACTTATGTATTTAGATACATGTTGCTGCCTTTGCGTCAAATCTTTCCTTCTCTTCTAAGTACAAACAAAGCTATTGAATAGAGAAAAATCCAGACAATCTCTGACAATAGGCCACACTCCTCGAGTAATCCACAAAGGTTCGATGTAGAGAAGCTTATTTTGTGAATTGCATTTAATGTTGTATAACTTACCGTTGTGTCACAAAATGGGTCGAGTTTTGCTCGTTTAGCTTTGCCTTGTTGTTGGAATACTGTAACAAGAAAAGTAAATTCAATTTCTTTTAGAAATGCATATAATTTCCTCAATTATAGTGTGGAATTTGGTATGGTAAGGCTATAATATCGCCAAATAAAGAGCTGGCCGTCAGAACTAAGGATTGATTTAGCATCACAAAGTGTTCATTTTATAAAACTGATTGAATTATATATTATTTAAACAATAATGGACTATGACTATACCTTAACTTCAGGGCTGTAGTGGTAAAACTGGAGGTGAGCACACGCTAACGGTTAGTTTTCCGAAACAAATTAGAGGTGAGTACAAATATTTTGTGAGGTGATTATTCGCTCTCTCTAGAGGTGAGTACACGCTATTTACCCGCGTATACCCTCGACCACAGTAACAGCCCTGCATAACTTACGATCTGAGTCTTCATTCGGTGGTTCGTCATCATTGGCGTCAGCTGATGTTCGTTTTTTCGACATGGCATAAGGGAAGTACTAGGATCTGCAGAAATACAGTCAACAGGGAACACCAATCGATTGTTGATATGCGCTGAGTAAATCGAAATAGAAAACAAACTCAAGGGTAAATCGCATACGACAAAAATTACGAAAGAATAACAGGAAATAAATTAAAATTTTGTCGAATTGATGTAGCAATCGAAACGTTGAAATGAATAATGGTGTCTTGTGACGTCACACAATGGAAATGATGTCATACTCATTTTATTCATTAGTGCTATTACAATATCATACGAGTTTTACTATAATTTTTAAATATATATATTTTGGCGTAAACCTCTCCAAAATATTTATTTATTTTAGTCATAAAAACAATAATTTAGTTATTTTAATTTAATTGACATCATTGACTAGTAACCTTTACAAAAACCAACTTATTTAAATGAAACATATCACTATACATGAACCATTTGTAAGTTTTGTTGAAGTTGATTTGGCGTTTCTGGCACTGCTCTACTCTGGCTCCAGTCCTACTTGTCTTCCCGGTCCTTTTCTGCTAAAGCTTCCAGCCACTGCTCGCAACCCCCCCTTCTCTGCTGTGGTGTCCCTCATAGTCTAGGCTTGGAATTTCAAAAAGGCTCTAGAAATGACAGCTAAAAGCAAATCATGTAACAATTTGCTATAAGGTGTTTATAGACTAATTTGACCCTGCTGAAAACGAAAGTCGCGGTTAGCAAGCTGGATTTTAGCGGTCGCATGGAAAAACAAAATGGCTGCCAAATTGGTGGACAGTAGCTTCAAATGGCTATAAGCAGCACTTTTTTCAGCCGGAACGCTGCTAAAAATAATTTATTTATTTTAGTCATAAAAACAATAATTTAGTTATTTTAATTTAATTTCAGTGTTTTAAACTGTTTTCAGTGTTTGGCTTATTGAGACCCATTGCCACCACAATGCCGTTTTTTTCAGGATTTTAGCCCGCCCATAATTGTTCCATTCCGGAACCTTTTTTCCTGAGAAAAAGTACTGGCTGTAAGTAAAGTCTTATACCGTGTGATTATAATGATTGAAGCGTCTTTTAATGATTGGTTACTGGTTAATTGTTGTTTAACGAGACTGAGTCATAAGAAAGATTATTAACATCACCCGCATCTTTAATCCAGGCTTAGGACTGGCACTACCACATGTAGGGTAGTGGCGCAGTCAGATGAACAACTAATCAAGATGGCATTTCGTTAGATAATCCAGCCTATCCTAACCTATCTTAACCTAGCCTAGCCCATCGTATCCTATCCTATCCTATTCAACCATATCATCTCCTATCTTATCTGATCTTATCTTATCATACTGCCTTGTCCTGGACTATGCTATCCTGTTTTACCCAATTCTATTCTATCCTATCCCTTTCCAATCTTATCCTAGGCTCTCTTATCCTATCATACCCTGTCACATCCTATCCTATCCTGTCCAATCCTCTCCAATGCAATCCTACCTTATCTAAGAATTTTATCAAATTAATCAACGCCCCATCTGGAAACCGCATAAAATTAAATGATAGATATGACCCTTAGATGTCCGTTCGACATTACGTCTGCCTGTCCAACTATCCATCTATCCGTTCGTCCATTCGTCCATCCATCCGACAATCCTTCCCTCCGTTCGACCATCCTCCATCTATCCATCAATCCATCCATCCAACCACTCATTTATCCAGTTTTTTTTCTGGAAAAAAGGTTCCGGAACGGAACAATAGGCTCCGGAACGGAATAATTATGGGCGGGCTAAAATCCCGAGAGAAACGGGATTGGGGTTGGGAGGGTCTCAATAAACACTGAAAACAGTTTAAAACACTGAAATTAAATTAAAATAACTAAATTATTGTTTTCATTATTAAAATCAAGAAATTATTTGTTAGTACCTGAAAAAAGGTGCCGGAACGCCGTTCCGGCGCGTTTGGCTGAAAAAAGAGCACTGCATTTATCCATCCCTCCATTTATTCATCAAACCTTCCATCCGTCCGTCAGTTGGTTTTTCTGTAAGTATGTCACTTCGTTCTTAACTTAAAACTTACCTCTTTCAAACTGCATATCCACCACAGGCAGCCTATCAGTCTTACGGACTAATTTTCTGGATATTGACCTGATTACGGCTTGGTTTTGGTTTTGGTGTGCCATCGGTTGATGCCTTGTGCTTAGACACCGGCGCAATAGAAGTTACTAATTACTATTACAGTCACATTAGCCCACGCATCTCATGTTTAACGCCTTTCAGGAATATATAAGAGCGGATGAATGCATTTTAAAGGTGTCTCTTTAGACGTCGAACTAAAAACTTTTACTTTTAAGCTAAACTAATTTAATGTCATATTTTACAAGTAAGGTAAAAAGTGGTAAGATTTTTTTATTTAAGGACATCTTGTGGCCGTCAATGCCATTCCCACCTCGTCAGTTTGACATTATGCTGTAACGCCGAGTGAAGGATTGAACGCGTATTCACGTTTATATAACCTAGAATAAGGCGAGTTTAAAGGTGTCTAATTAGACGTTGATCGACATGGTGTTGCCTTCGTTTTAATTACCTGTGCGGCCAAAATGTAGTAGTTGCAGCAAAATGTAGCAAAATGTAGTAGTTGAGCGAACGTGCTAATATATATATATATATATATATATATATATATATATATATATATATATATATATATATATATATATATATATATATTCAATTCAATTCAATCAATCTTTATTGATATATATATATATATATATATATATATATATATATATATATATATATATATATATATATATATATATATATATATATATATATATATATATATATATATATATATATATATATATATATATATATATATATAACATTTGTCTAACAATTAGGTACCTTCGTGTTTTAACTATTTGACTACACTTGATATAAAACTACTGCATTAAAGTGTATTATTTTGAGGAATAACAATGCCCATCTATTTTATAATTTATTTTCAATGATTTACGATTTTTTTGATCAACCGTCCTTTTGACGAAAGGACCCTTGATCAACAGTCCCCTTGACGAACAGTCCGCTTGACCAATCGTCCTTTGACCAATCGTCCGTGATCAATCGTCCGTTGACCAACCGTCCGCATACCCTTGATATACCTTAACTTGCCTTGAAATGCCTTGACTTACCCTGATATACCTTAACTTACCTAGCTTTACAGCTAAAATCTCGGCAGCTTCCGTTCTGACTTTGGATTACTTTGGTTCACTGTCGGTCAGTGTTTAATCTAGACACCTTTGGGGGAATGTCCCCCAGGATTGATTTCCTCCCCCAGAGGCCAGCAATATTAAAAAAAGTCATCAACTTTTTTTGGGAGATGGGTGAAATTAGAAAAAAAATCCTTTGTAAATTCGTTGGTTCCCCCAGAAACCTTGTTTCCCCTCCCAGAAGAGGGGGGACTAGATTAAACACTGACTGTCGGTGATGCCTGTTTCATTAGCAGTTCCCAATTATCTTACATCTTACAATTATCTTATTTTACAGCGCCCTTGTAGCGGCATGGTCGCGTCACGGCGCTATAGAAATGAAATTGTCCGTGTCATTACAACACTTTTACGGGGTTTGGTCGACTGTTGAGGCTTAAACACTTCGAATGTTAAATTTTGTCACACTGCAATGATATTACTCTTCAAAGTTTGTTACACTACAAAGATTGTTACGCCGCAAATGTCGTCACCCTTCAACGGTTGTTACGCTTTCTGGGTTGCTATATTTCACAAGTTTTTAAAAATTGCCCCTGGTCTAGAAAGTATATTCACAATTGAAAAATGAAATCGAATACCTTATAGAAGAAAAATCTGCGCCGTCAAGCTGTCATTTTCATACGTACGCCGAATCAAAGCTAGTTCTTTCTGTTTCAGACTCTCTCTCTCTCTCTTCCTCTCTCTCTCTCTCTCTCTCTTCTCACTCTCTCTCTCTCTCTCTCTCTCTCTCTCTCTCTCTCTCTCTCTCTCTCTCTCTCTCTCTCTCTCTCTCTCTCTCTCTCTCTCTCTTCTCTCTCTCTCTCTCTCTCTCTCTCTTCTCTCTCTCTTCTCTCTCTCTCTCTCTTAACCGTCCTCGATACGAGGGGTTGGTCGCATTGTAGACGATTCTTCTCCATCCTTTCCTGTCCTCGGCCACTCGCAGCAACCGTTCTGTTTGACAATCCCAACCATTCGCCAATGTTGTCCATCCACCTCTTCCTTGGTCCTTCCTCTTGTTCTTGTTCCCGGTACCGTTCCCTGCATAATTTCTTCTCTCTAGGCAATCTCCCTGTTTCCTCATCATGTGCCCAAAGTAGGCCTATGACATCTTTCTTCTTTTGATTGATTCCAATAGGTTCCTTTCCACCCCCGCCGTCTCCAGTACCCATTCATTTGTTTTCTTCTCTGTCCATGATATTCCAAGGATTTTTCGTATGCATTTCATTTCAAATGCCTTTATTCTATCCTCCCCTCTTTTTGATTGTCCAATTTGTCCAACTCTCACAGCCATACATCATCACTGGCCATATAAGTGTCCTCATTAACTTTAACTTTGTGGGAATTTTGATTTCAGACTAAAACTATTTATATCCCGACCAGGATTTTTGCCGCTCAGCTATTTATAGAAAGTAGTTTATTTTTCGCAAACGTCGCTGAACAAAACAAGTACTATAATAATTATATAGGTCTATTTTTCCATAGACTCATCATTATTCAACGAGCTCATCTGATTATCTGTTTCTGGACAGTATGGTCATACCGAAATAAATTACAATTACAATGATATTATTTAATCTATATAAACAAAGACAAGACTCTGTCTGTCTGTCTGTCTGTCTGTCTGTCTGTCTGTCTGTCTGTCTGTCTGTCTGTCTGTCTGTCTGTCTGTCTGTCTGTCTGTCTGTCTGTCTGTCTGTCTGTCTGTCTGTCTGTCAAGACAAGACTCTGTCTGTCTGTCACAGCGATGTTTGACCGCGATGCATTTCTACAGCTTTCGACCTTTTCACTCCAAACCTTCACTACTGTCTCGGGGTGGGCATTACACACCCAGTGTGAGGCTTCGCCTCCCCCGTTTTTCACCGCTTATATGGTGTCCCGACCCAAAACCTCCACTTTTTACCTGGTCCACACAAATTCCAGTCGACCTATTTTCATTCGCCAGATGGCGCCGCCCGAGAAGATTCTGTGTGTTTGACCGACAATTCTCTTTCACCGGCATGCATTTCTAAAGATTCGCCAGATGGCGCCGCCGTAGGGATTTCACTTCACATTAACTTTTGTTGCTTATCGTAATCGTAATCGTAATCTCTTGATTTCTACAGCGCCCAAAAAAGCGAAGTCGCGGGAAACAGCTTATTCACAGGCGCTTAGACAAATCAAAATCGATAGGCGGGGGGGGGTCCAATCGGTTCCAGGTCAAGATCCAAAGGAGTCAGTCAGGAAGATAGTAAGACGGCTAAGGTGGGTGGTGTTTAGGGTTTAGACGGCGAGGAAGGTAGACAGAGGAGGAGGATTCGGGATAGGATTTGTGAAAGAGCAGTGTTTTCAGTTTTGTGTGAAAGACCTGTGGAGATATAGCAAGTGGTGAGGTTTTGGTGAGTTCGTAGGATGGATCTGAAAGTTCTCGCAGTACTGGTCGGAGTTTCTTCCAGAGGGGTGGGACAGCTATGGCTATGGAGCGATTTGCAAATTTTAGTGATGAGGTGACAGAAGGGCGGAGCAGTGTTAGGGCAGAAGAGGAGCGGGTTGAGCGGAGTGGTTGGACCGTGAACAGCTGTCGGAGATAGGAGGGCTGGGAAGATTGGAGTGCATTGTAGGTAAGTGATATGACTTTATATTCTATTCTTTCGGGTATTTTAAGCCAGTGGACAGATTTGAGGACAGGAGTGATGTGGTGGTGCTTGGGGGTTTTGGTCACAGCACGGGCAAGTGCATTTTGAATGGCTTGAAGGCGGTTTATTTGAATGATGTCGATGTTTAAGAAGAGTGCATTGCAGTAATCTAATTTTGCGTGGACTATAGAAGTAGCTATTGTGGATGCAGTTTTGAAGTATACATGGATTTTTATTCGCTACAGGGATTGAAACTTATAACACCGGGCAAGGCCGGGTAAACCATCTAGTACTATATATAGACCTATGTGTGTACTGTAGAATTAAATAGGTATATGAAGTATGTGTTTGTTTCTGTTTTATAATATAGCGCCTTTTCTGAAATAGCGCATCCATAGCAAAGAAGTAATTGTCATACACAAATTTTAAATGTAAAACAGATTCTTGATGAAAATTCTTATTAATGTACACGAGATTTTTAATTTAGGCCTATTTGTTTAAATTTGTAAATGTCTTTAATTACATGTGTATAAGACATGTAATTTTGATATGAGATTCTTATCCTACGACGACAACTACGAACAGATTAAGACATTTTCTCAGTCAAAACCTTTTAGTACAGAAGGACTTAACATAGCAAATCCTCAAGAGTAATCCTTGACATTTCAATCGAAAATTCGCCAACAACAATTCTCAAGTCGATCGAAAGACATTAGTTTTTAGACAGTGATATATGAAATATTTCCGAATAACATCAAAATGGCGTCCAAAATGGCGTCCAGCGTCTTATTCCCATAGTCCGAACATCACACTCCTCCTACTGCGAAGAAGAATATTCGTCTGGCGTGATCTGTAAATTTATATCTTCATGGAGCTTCTAAAAAAGGTTTGTAAAATAGACTGGTAACATTTCTTCCTTGACTCAGATCGTATATTAAAATGCAGCATACGGATGTAGTAAATTTATTTATTAATTTGTAACTTTTATCGCGCGGGTGTCTACTGCACAAGGCTTCAACCGATGGCGTACCAAAACGAAGCCGTTATCAGCAAAATATTCAGAAGATCAGTTCACTAAGACAGAAAGACAGTCTGTGGTGGATAAGCAATTTGAAAAATTAAGTCTGCAGAAAAAGTTGAGAAGTTACATCGAAGTCCAACAGATCGGTGAAAATGGATTTTGGTTTGCAAACCTCGCCAGAAGTCTTATATCTGAGAAGTCGGAGACTGGCAACATCAAGTGCAATGGCTATGCGTGCGTGCCGCTGACAGTTACCTCACACAGTGACCTTACACAATAACGTGAAAGTGCAATCAAGATGGGGCGTGGTGGCTCAGTGGTAAGTTCGGCGCCTTGTGACCGGAGGGCTGCAGGTTCGAATCCCACTCTAGCGGCTGCATACGGACCTTGGGCAAGTCCTTCACTCGCAATTGCTCGTGGCGCTTCGGCGTGAAAATTCCGGCACAGTATCAAATGCTGTAGTCGGGAGCGCCTCTGAGTAGTAGTTGACTTCGAGAGGCGCTATAGAAATATCCGGAATAAATCTTAATTAAACACACGGTTTGGCAGCCATGCAAGGCGCCACCCTAGAGGGGGGGGGTACTGGAATCGATCCGCGAACCTAATGCTCTCCTGGCCATGTGTGTTACCATTACTCTATCCCCCTCCCCATATCCTCAGATTGTGACCTCACACAGCGACCTTTCACAGTTATCTTAGACGGTGACCTAACACAATGAACCCACACAGTGACCTTACACAGTAACCTCACACCGTGACCTTACATAATGACTTTCACACAGTAACCTCATACAGTGACATCACACAATGACTTTACACAAAGACCTGACACATTTTACCTCACATAACGCCCTCGCACAGTGACTTCACGCATTTCCCTCATGCAGTGACGTCACACAGTTGCCTCACACAGCGACCTCACGCAGTCACGCATCAGGATTTAATAGGAATATTGCAATGCAACGACATGCTTTTGATCCAACTGACTTATCTGTAGATGGTAAGACCTCCAGGATTAACTCAACATGTACAAGTCACGAGTATAAAAGCATCGGATAAAACCCTTTAAAAGGTGTCGAATTAGATTTCGACCTTACAGTTACTTTTAGACAAGTACGTTATAATAATGTAACAGGAGTAGTAATATTCACTGTTAAAACAGGATTTTACAACTAGAGTATTTGCTCATCATATTATGACGGCAGTAACATAAGGATAGAGTGAGGGGAATGAGAGGGAGAGGTAGGCATGCAGGGAGGGAGAGACGGAAGGAGAAATGGAGGGAGGAAGTGAGTGAAGGAGGGGTGGAGGGACAGAGCTAGGCCGGGAAAGAGGGAGGGTGGCAGAGACAGACTTACTAAACGCTGTTTGTCTGTCTATCTCCGTCTGCAGACGTCTGGCTGTGCGTGTGTACGTCTATCTTCGGAGTGCCGAGTGCTCCTCTGCCGGTCCAACTTCAGACGCCCGTGTCATATTGCCGGTCTAAATCTGATCGGACACGACCTGTCAGGCACATTCCAGACAATCCACTGCAGCCACGAAGGGGGCACTATATACCTGAAGCGTTTATTGTACGAGAGACGGACACACGGATCTGTGAAACTACATAAGAGATTTTCAAGTTCGTGCACGTGAACCCTACCTCTTCTGGAAAATAATTGATATCTGAAAATTATTCTGTAGGCCTACTTTGTGTTTTGCTTTCTGTGTAACGACGCTGTGCCAAAACAATAATACCTAGAAGAAACAATCCTCAATATTATTTTCTCGAAACAGCATGCATTACTATACAGGCAGCTAACGTTCATTCATTCATTCATTCAGCTTATATTCTTCGAACAAGACTGTTATCATTCATTCATTTATCCATTCATTCAGAAAATTATATAGCGCCCCTCCAAGATAAACACAGCTGTTGCTGCTCTATTTAGCCATGCAGAGAACGTACATAATTTTAAAACCTCATTCTTCAGTACTAGCAAAGTTAGCATAAAGTTGCAATGTTTGATAGATTGCAACAGTTTAACGACATATAACGATGCTAGTCTGTTTAAGGCTATTTGTAATGATCCCAACCATGTCCTTCGGGGCATGACCCCCCCCTCCTCGTAGCACCGGTGGTCATAATCTTCGTTCTAGAACTCATAACTTCTCCTGCCGCACAAAGATGACCGCAACTACATTTCACGCATCATTTATAAGAATACTTACTGACAATTTCATGTATAAACTCTGTACTCTTGGCCCTATAGCTGTCTTCCATAGTCTAGTTTGTCTAAGTTGCGTCTGTGTCAACTTAATTTATGAATAAACGAATTTGATTGATTGATTGACTGATTGATTGATTGACTTTTTGATTGATTGATTGATTGATTGATTGATTGATTGATTGATTGATTGATTGATTGATTGATTGATTGATTGATTGATTGATTGATTGATTGATTGATTGATTGATTGATTGATTGATTGGTTGGTTGGTTGATTGATTGATTGATTGATTGATTGATTGATTGATTGATTGATTGATTGATTGATTGATTGATTGATTGATTGATTGATTGATATAAAGCATCAAAGGCCATACACGTAGACTCGAACACATTTTGCACAGTTCTGAATTGAGTTTGCTCCTTTCCCCGGTGATGCCTGTATTGCAGAGGTTTTCAATCTGGAATGCTCGATGCGTGGACCATAATATAAATAAAGTATTAGTGATTCGTATACTATATTCTGTTTGTTACGATCGACGAGCTCTATGAAAGATTTTTTGCTACTTAAAAAATTGTGGCGGTCAAGTTATATATATAG
Source organism: Allolobophora icterica (assembly GCA_963556255.1). Taxonomy (NCBI): domain Eukaryota; kingdom Metazoa; phylum Annelida; class Clitellata; order Crassiclitellata; family Lumbricidae; genus Allolobophora; species Allolobophora icterica. Next base: position 4,602,631 of record OY744608.1, on the reverse strand, counting down.
TAAATGATAGCCCAGTTTTAAAGGTGTTCACTAATATATTTAGTAATTGCAGTATCAGATTTTGTGGAGATTCTAAAGGTTTAGCATAACAGGCAGCTCAATGTTTCGCCAAACTAAGCCATGCTCTGACTGTAGGACATGGTTAATTACTGTTTAGGGACACTATAATTATGTTAACAAGAGTTGATTAGGTGGTTCCATCTCGTGGGATAGAGTAATGGTAACACTCATGGCCAGTAGAGCATTAGGTTCGCGGATCGATTCCCCTCTAGGGCGGCGCCTTGCATGGCTGCCAAACCGCGTGCTTAATTATGATTGTAAAAATAATCATAATAATTATGATTATGATTTCAATCTTGATTGTAATTTCATGTTTCAATGTAATCTTACTGCGTCTGTCAGTTTGAAATAATAAAGAATATTATTATATTATTATTATTATTATTTATACAGGACTTTAGACACCTTTAAATCGTCTGATTAAGAAACTATATATATATATAGATTTCGTCGAATCGCTAATTTACTTCTGGGTCAATAATTGGTTAGCTAGTTGCAGCTTAACGACTGTGTGTCATAACAGATATGATTAGCGTCGCCCGCCTCCTCCTTTATTGAAGCTAGGAACTAGCGCTACCAGAGTACAGGCAGTGGTGCAGGTAATGGTTGGTTCCCATGAGTTTAACGTCACCTTGTTCGCTCAAAGGCCGTTAACGTCGATGTGAAAATTTTTCAACCAACTCAGTTGATTTTCTTTTCTAAGGTTTAACGTTTTAATGTGACATCAAAACCCGTTGAGTACAACGATAAAGTATATAATATAGTATTTTATATATAGCTTTTTATCTATATAGTAGATTATTGTGTTTTAAACAAAACATTTTATGAATAGTATTTTATATATAATATTTTAATGTAATATGTCCTCGGCGAACATTCATTATGTTGTTGTCATATAAGAATAAGAATGAAAATTGGATTTTGTACACATGTTATAATTCTTCATTTTCTTTTCTGTCTTTAAGAAATAGTTTTCTTCAGTTGATTTGCGGTGGAGCTTTTTGAACTACCCAGTAGTTAAAGATCGATGAAAAATATAAATAGAGTGTGCTGAATCTTTCTCAAAGGTGTTCTAGAAAATGAATATATAGCGAAGTTTATATGGTAATATTTTCTTAATATGTTATTAATATGTTGTTGATATGCTGTTAATATGTTATACACGAAACAGTACGATGACTTATTAGATATTTTAATTTCCTGACCCCCAACTCAGCATCTTTCTAACTTACTTAGCTGAGTGGGTCAGAGGAAGAGCTATGGGATTGGACCCGAACCATCCCCGACAAGTAAAGCCCACTGGAATTTATTCTCCGTCTTTTCATTGGATTTCGTCAGCTGGGCGATAATTTTTTGTACGTGTCGTCTTGACCACTTTTTGCACCGGATGGTACCGTACCTCCCACTATTCATACCCAGAAGAAATAATCCCCATTTTTGTTTTCTCAGAGAAAAACTCAAAACATTTGCCTAGCATCATCATCATCGTCATTTTCTTGATTACTCTTAGAATTAGTATTATTGTTGTTGTTATTGTTGTTGTTTGTCGTTCATGGAATATGAACAGCGCCATTACAATTATTCAACAGTCGGGAATGCGAAGTTGGTACCCCACACTTTCTAAACCAAAGTGACGCCCTGTTCTTGGCCTGCGTGACTGTACGAAGAAGGCTTTGTCCGGTCGAGTTTGGGATCTAAGAACTCGTTAAGCAGTGACTGCGGGATAATGTGACGTGCATCGTCTTCCACCAACGAGGGGGTGCTGGAGGGTGGCGGAACGTGTGCTGCGAACGCAACCGCCCGTTTTCGCTAAACACTATCGACGCAAGTTGACCCAGTGACCCCGAACATGATGTCCCCTGTCAACTATGGACGCAAATCCGTTGGTTGGGTTCCACGTGTGTGCGTGGGTGCGCTATTCATGACCCTTCTAATTGTCTGTGTAGTGTTTAGCTTGCCAGTGACATTTCTTTTGTAAAGTAACGGCGCAACTTGAACAGAAGCGCATGACTTCTCATCTGTACAACTTAAGCATGATCGTCATAAATATTTGCTTCGTTAGTTGTTTGGTGACATTGTGCCATAAGAAAATGATTATCGTTGCCCTCCTCCTTTCTCCAGACTTGGGACAGGCAATGCAAGAGTACGATCAGTGGCGGAGTTTATATTTACACCATCCTAGCGATATTGCTTATTGTAACGAAACTAAAGCGAAATCGGGGACGAAAATGAGAATATTATAGTATCGAAAGTAAGCGTTTTAAAGGTGTCAAAGTTAACGTACGCGGATGGACCTTACTGTTTATGATATTCGTTTCAACGTCATCTTATGGATTCAAAAATCAAAATATACGTAGACGATGCGAAATTTGTGTACAGCTGTAACTGTTACACCTAAGTTGCCGAGTGATTTTTTGCCATTGCTCTATATTTATATAGCTGAGATCTTGCGGTAGCCCCAACGGTTAATGTCATAATTATCATGAAACAGGTAGGCCCCTATTGAATATTGCACAAACAGCACAACTAAAGAATAACTAGCATAACAGCATAACTAATAAAAAAACTGCATAACTAAACGAGCAGCTAACATTTTTGCTTCGTAGCAGTGCCTCTTGGTAAACCTGGCTTTGCGACAACTTCTTCTTTACGCTGATCAATTTCCGGGCTTTGGCCAGAACTGTTGAACATAATTGGGGCAAGAACTTGAGAATGCAGTGCGTGAACCGCCGCAGGCTGCGTTCCTTGGTTCTTCCTTATTTTCACATTCCGTTTGTCTCTGTTCCCTGCACTTCTGGGTCTTCTTGCAGAATCTGGCGACGTGGCCGAGCAACAAACACAAATAACAGCGAGTGGATGGTGGTTGGGGCCTACATAATCGTGGGTTTTGATGTCAGAAATCCAATGCAGATCCTATTTGGTAGAATTATACCCGGTCGAAAGCTAAGGAGTACCGATGTCGTCGGTACCCTCACGTTAATTTGTGTCGTGCAGATTCTCTCTGCCTCGACGACAGGGAGGTTTCTTGTTCTTTAAGCGTTGACATTATAATGTCCATGGGCGGCGATCCCGGGGGTCGAGGGGACAAGACTCCCCACCTTTAACCCTGTTTGGGGGGGGGCATAGTATAGAGTTGTCCCCTCCAAATTTTGAAGAAACAATCAAAAAAGGTCAACACATTTTTTCACCGCTTTTTTGACCCGATCAATTCAAAAAGTGTCTCTTCTACCCCCCACCTTTCAAACAAGATCGCCGCCAGTGATAATGTCAGTGCGCGGAATGTTACTCGGGAAGCCTCTGATGACCTTCTGCGCTTACGCAAGATGGCGTCTGATGATCTCTCGCGGTTCAGACACTTTAAGCCGATGCAGATCTCAGTCGCTGCTAATAGCCAAGTACATGTATACATACAAAGTGTACATATATACACAAGCATACACACATACATACAATTGAAGGCTCTCGTGTTACCTTCAGCGTACAGAGATCCATATACTTTAAACAGTTTATTGCGATCGAGACTGTCGGTTTTGTTGTTAAGTGCAGAATTACAGCAATCGAGATTCATATAGCAAATGTTGATCATATTTTAAAGATGTGCACGCAGATATTTTGGTCTTCAAGCATCAGCAATTGATTTCGTGTAGATTCCAACAATTCAACGACATCTTCGTAATCGTAATCGTAATCTTAGAATTTCTACAGCTCCACAAAAGCGAGGTCACAGGAATCAGCTAATCACAGGCGCTCAATCACATCGCAATCTTGTAGCATCAAATGCCGTTTCGCAAAAATAAATCATTATCTGACTGCTGGACCTGGTTGGTTGCTATTTGATGACACTATGTCATAGCAAGAGATGATTAACGGGTCCCATCCCCTTTATACAGGACTTTAGACACCTTTAAATCGTATTTTCAAGAAAGCATATATTTATAGTTTCGTTCGGAATAAGACAGTGGAAATTTCAGATGATTAAAGAGCTCAACGACTTCTTATGTAAAAAAATGACGTTGATGATGAGAGGCAACATTATTTTGAACCGTTCTCACCGTTCGTGTGGCGTAACGACAACCTTATCATGTTTCTAAACGGAGAGTGTTGTTCAGTTGGTGTTTAACGACGCTGTGTCATAACAAAGAATATAAGCGTCAACGTCCTTCTTTTACATACCTTTACATCTTTTCTTTCATACGCTATATATTTGTAATTTTCGTTTTTAGTACTACTCAATCACTAGAAATCCATAATTGGTTGGTTAGTTGCTGTTTAACGGACATTTTGTCATAACAAATTTGATTAGCGTCGCCCTCCTCCTTTATTCAGGTTTGGATTAGCACTACCGGAGTACACACAGTGGCGCTTGTAATGGTTGTTTACCAATTCAACGACATCTTATTCTTTGAAAGGCCGTTAACGTCGATGTGAACATTTTTAACCAACTGAATTGATTTTTTATTCTAAGGTTTAACTCTATTTTGTGACATAAAAGGCCGCTGTCTACAATTCTAAAGTATTTAATACAGTATTTTATATATAGTATTTTATACATATAGTAGATTATAGATAGTATATTATATATAGTAGTTCATTGATTCGGTATTTTATATAATAATTTATATTGTATTTTATATGTAATATTTTAAGTTTCTACTTTCTTGGAGAATGTTCCTTTGCTTGTTTGTTCGTCGTCCGGATGGAAATGTTCTTATTTTGCTGTCGTATTTTAGTTGGAAATTTTTTTTTATTCCTGATATTTCTATAGCGCCTCTCGAAGTCAACTACTACTCAGAGGCGCTCCCGACTACAGCATTTGATACTGTGCCGGAATTTTCACGCCGAAGCGCCACGGGCAATTGCGAGTGAAGGACTTGCCCAAGGTCCGTACGCAGCGGCTAGAGTGGGATTCGACCCTCCGGTCACAAGGCCGAACTTTACCACTGAGCCACAATGTATACATGTCTTCATTTTCCTTTGTCAGAACTAGTTTTCTTTCTTCAGTTGATTTGTTGTCGAGTTCGTACAAGCAACTTATCGCTACAATTGCTTCAGCGCTGTGAGTGCTCCTACAGCTTCAAGGGTACTCCCCTCCTTTGGCTTCGATCTAATTTAATTGAGCGTACTCAGATGATCATTTCAGGAAGCTCCACATCAAAATGCGTTCCAATCTTTGTAGGTGTTCCCCAGGGCTCGGCCTTGGAGCCCTTCTCTTTATTCTCAACGCGGCTGACATCACCTCACTCATTGCTCAACAGTCCATGGTCCCTCATTTTTCTAGGCATAGGTCGCGGAGTCAGGCATTTAGCATCAGCGTCACACAAAAACGGTGTAATCGAATACCCAATCCGACCCGTACGGATCATACATTTACAGGCGTATTTTAGGCTAAGTAGTCTATGAATTTGAAAACACAAGCTGATAATGCTTAAACCATTTAGTGTTAATACCTCCCCTATATCCTTCGCGAATTCCTCTTGGTCCGCGGACCACAGGTTGAAAAACACCCAAGTAACTAGTCGAACAAAAATTGTTACCATTTCTAACGATTATATAGAATCGGTTGTTGACATTTTGAAGGTGTCTTATTAGAGCACTCTTCAAATTTGTAACCATGTCCCATATATATATATATATATATATATATATATATATATATATATATATATATATATATATATATATATATATATATATATATATATATATATATATATATATATATATATATATATATCGTCGACTAATTGCGTTTTAAAGGTGCGTAAACAGATCAATCTTAAAATGGGCTGATTCTAAAGTTTAACGACATCTTGTAGCAACAAAGGCCGTTGATATCGAAGAAATTATTTTTAACAGTTCTCATCGTTCGTATTGCATAATACAGCTCTAGTCTTCTTCTCTGCCTCCTTAGGCAGATTTCTACGTCCAATGTCGCCATTTTTTCGCGTTGTTTAGCCCTTTCCTTCAGCTCGATCTAACTATCCTTCATCATCCAATCCATTAGGTTCTCCTCCCGTCCTTTTCTCTTCCATTCTTCCTTCGATTACAGTTCTTAAGAGGGAATCTACCCTCATTATGTGGCCCATCCACTTTCTCTGCCGGCTTCTGATTGTTCCTACCAGGGACCTTCTTTCATCCACCATTTGTAATATCGCTTCATCTGTCCTACGTTCTACCCAGCTGACTATCTCCACTCTGCGCCATATCTACATCTCGAAGGCCTCCAGTCTTCATATGCCCTCCTCCCTCATTGTCCATGTTTCCGATCCGTATGGTACTACACTCCATATCTTAATGGATTTTACCAGTCTTTTCTTCAACTTCCTATTTCGTTTTCCTCTAATTAAATCCTTTCTCTTATTGAAGGTATCTGTTCCCAAAGTTATTCTGAGTCAACACTCTGCTAAGGGTCACCTCTTTTCTGACGACGTACAAGCATGCGTCCATGGTGCACCTTCAGCCCAGCCAACCCTAGCTGGTCGTATTCAGGCACTCTGTAATAAGTTTCATGCATGGATGTCTTCAAATCGCCTTGCTCTAATTCCTCCAAAACTCAATTAATCTGGTATGGTACTCCTCAGCAACTCCAGAAACTTGACTTTCGCTTCCTTTTGAAAACTTCCCCCAGTTTACCTTTTCTACCAGTGTGCGTGACGGTCGTGACCTAGGTGTCAGACTGGACAGCACTCTCACCTTTTCTGATCATGTTAAAAAAACCTCACATACGATTGCACCTTTGCACATTTCAAAACTTTTACTGATCGGAAGATAGATAGTTTCATAACAATTTAAATTTGCGATTAAAGTTACCTTTTAAAGAAAAGAATTATTATAAATTAATAAATAATGATTTGTGTATCTTGCATTGATTTATTTGAACAATGTAATAGAAAATTTAAAGGTGAAAAATTTATTATTGGCCGATAGAACCTTTGGACATTTCAAAACTAGGTCATTGGAGATAGCCCCAATATTAAAACAGTTGCTGCGTTTTTATTTACACTCAAGACGATACCACTTTTGCACAGTTCAAGCACTACATTGGTAGCAATAGAATAAAACAATAGAAAAATTCGAAAATTTTGAGTTAGCACCTTTGCACTCTAAGCAGACGATATACATGCTGAGAAATTCCCGTCATTCACTTTTCTCTCTAGTGTCCGTGACCTTGGTGTTGTCCTTGACAGTATGCTCACCTTTTCTGAACACATTGCTAATCTTACCCGTTCTTCTTACTTTCACTTGAGACGGCTTAGAGCAATCCGACGCTCTGTCTCCTCCTCCGTTTTTACCACCATCATCCACGCCTTCATCTGCTCCAGAATTGACTACTGTAATTCTGTTTTGATTGGGCTGCCAAAAGTCCGTCTTTCCCCCCCTCCAGACTGTTTTAAATGCTGCAGCCAGATTAATAGCCCGACTTCCTCGCTGGTCTCATATTTCCTCTTTCATGTTCGATCATCTTCATTGGCTTCCCCTTACTGCTCGGATTCAGCTGAAGGTTCTCACTTTAGTCCTTCGGTCCTGTACAGGCTTAGCACCCAAGTACCTCTGTGACATTGTTCGTCTGCCAATTTCAGCTACTTCCCTCCGTCCATTGCGATCGCTTAATCGACATGATCTTCTTGTACCACGAGCCAGGACCTCTATGGCCAAAACTCGAGCCTTTTCTTGCATTGGTCCTGCTCTATGGAATCAACTTCCTCCATTGACACGTGCCTCTTTATTAGCTGGTGGCCCAAGTGCCTCGTTCCGCTGTCTTAAAACCTCTTTCTATTCACTGGGTCTTTCGCACTGGGAGCGCCTCTGATTAGCGAATACTGTGAGAGGCGCTTTATAAATGTTTAGATACAATACAATACAATACAATACATATTATATGTCTCTGTCTTCTTATCTTTCTTTTATAAATATGTTTAATATTTCTTTTCTTCCCGTTTTCTTTACGCCCTCCCCCACAGGGAGGGCGTGCGTGCGTGTAATATAATATGTGCGTGCATTTCTAATGACATGAGCAGAGGTTTATTGGAAATGATATGTATATAGTTCTCGAAATTATCAATTAAAAGGTGTCTAAGCGGTAATCATTTTTCGTATGACAGTGCGTCGTTAAACATCAAACAGGTCAACTGTCGGTGCGAAGATCAGACGGCGATGGATAGAACTGGCATTGCTTTATATAAAATCATTTCTTCTAGCAATTTGAATCATGATAGTTTAATTATTAAAATTATTTTGTAAATTAAGTTATGTATTTTAGCTTGTATTAACGTTTTAACTCTTATGCAACTTATGCATATCAAAAAATGCAGCAACTATATCGTATCCAAATAATATGCGCCCAAGTACAACGTGCGTGCGTGCGTGCGTGCGTGCGTTCGTGCGTGCGTGCGTGCGTGCGTGCGTGCGTGCGTGCGTGCGTGTGTGTGTGTGTGTGTGTGTGTGTTTGTCTTCCTTTCTTTTCTTCGAGTATTTTATAAATATCAGGGTCAGATGTGGATCAGATCCCTAAGTTTGGTCGAGTCTCGCGGTACATGAGAGATGTTTTCCACTGGCTTCCCTACCAGCAGCGCAATGCCTACCGAGTCTTGACCTTGGTCCGGCGATGTATATAGGGCCTGGCACCTCAAAATCTACGGGAGCTTTGCTGCTTCACTATGGTCGTCCTGTGCCGTTGCTCCCTCCGCTCGGCTGTGCAAGCTGAGCTCCTTGTTACTCGTGCGCGGACTGATCTCCGGCAGCGCCGCGCATTCTCTGTAGCTGGCCAGGCGACCTGGAATGGGCTTTCTTTGGCACTACTTTAACGCCAATATGTCACCCTACCTTGTTTCTGTCTACCCTTAAAACTGTTATGTTTGACCGTGGCTGGGCTGGGAGCGCTACTGAGTATATAATCTCGAAGGAGCGCTATATAAAACCACTGCAGTGAATAAATAATAATAAATAAATATGTTTAATATCTCTTTTCTTTCCCTGTTCTTTTTCTTTGTATATATAATTATTTGTGTCTGTGTGTATAGACTGGACCAGGAACTGACGATTGAACGAAAATTACAAAGTATATAGTGCCATTGATCATCCTTTAAAAGGTGTCTAAACGCTAACCATCCTTCGTATGACAGAGCGTCGTTAAACATAAAAAACAACTGTCGGTGCGAAGATCGCCGAGGGATAGAACTGGCATAATGCTTTATGCAAATCATTTCTTGCAGCAATTTAAAAAATAATGGCTTTATTTCTTTTAAATATATTTTAGATTAAGTTATTTAATATTTTACTTACTTTATACTTACTTATCATAAGCCCCAGTTTGTACTCTTATGCGATTTATGCGATTTATGCATATCAAAGCTGCTGCAACTATAACGCATCCAAATAAGCCGCGCCAAGTAAAATTTGTAATTAAAATATAATTAAACTAGATTAAATAGAGTTAAAATAAATGTTGTTTTTACTCGTCTATATGTATGACCTAGTCTAGCATTTGTATGTGCGTTTGTATGTATATTTATATTTGTCTTTGTATGTGCGTGTGTGTATGTGTGTGTGTGTGTGCGTGTATGTGCGTGCGTGCGTGTGTGTATGTGTGCTTGGAGGGTAGGAGAGGTGGAGGGAGATGGTGAAGGGAGGAGAGGGAGGAGTGGAGTCTTGTATTGCCCTTGCTGAAAGAGACACTATGTTTGAAGGTCCTGCGCTGGTTGCAACATTGTGTTTCCAAAGTGTGACTGCGCTAACATCAGCACTAGGTCAAAACTGCACTATATCACAAGCCGCCTTACTATTATTATAGCTTCGTTCGTCACCATTTAAAGGTGTCTAAATAGAGCGCTCTAGCCAAACGGACGCCGCTTACCACATTACCTCAACTCACTTCGCTTACCTTAACCTATTATTCTGCAACATACAATTCCCAGTATTTAACCTTGGGGTGGCTGTGCAGCGTTTTCTTGGCACCCTGTACCATTTACAATCGTGAGCTATGCATATTTCTTGAAAGCTGGTCCAAAACTACAGCCATTAGTTCTACACCGGTTGAACTGCATCTCCTTAAACCATTTTGCATTCTGGCAGTGACCCAGAAATCGACGAGTTTTCGTAAACACTGCTATCCTGGAACCCAGCTGGTGTGGATTCCGTGTACAGCAGGTATCCCGACCCAACACCTCCTTAGACTTTGATGTATTGTTTTTCGTTCGTGGTGTTGGCACGAGGTGGCGCAGCCCTGGGATGAAACTAGATCGACGGAACACAACAACATGCTGGGATTTGCATGTATACATCGGATCATTTATGTAACGCCTTTAACTGCATGTTCCTATCCGAAGAGCTGCAGACAGTTGGGAACAGGGACAAACGTACCTTTCTGTTTCTCTCGATCTGTCTGTCTGTTTGTCTGACCGTCTCTGCTTCTTTGTCTCTGTTTCTCTGTCTCTGTCTGTCTCTATCTCTCTCTGTATCTGTATCTGTCTGTCTCTGTCTTTCTCTGTCTCTCTCTGTCTCTCTTTCTTTCTCTCTGTCTGTCGCTCTGTCTTTCCTGTCTGTCTGCCTCTGCCTCTGTCTCTGTCTCTGCCTCTCTCTCTGTCTCTCTCTGTCTCTCTGTCTCTGTCTCTGTCTGTCTGTCTGTCTGTCTGTCTGTCTGTCTGTCTCTGTCTCTCTGTCTCTGTCTCTGTCTCTGTCTCTGTCTCTGTCTCTGTCTCTCTCTCTCTCTCTCTCTCTCTCTCTCTCTCTCTCTCTCTCTCTCTCTCTCTCTCTCTCTCTCTCTCTCTCTCTCTCTCTCTCTCTCTCTCTCTCCCCCTCTCTCTGATTACTGCGATTGCTGCTTACTGCTTTTTAATTTTAATTGTAACCGAACATTTATATAGCGACACCCAAAGCAGCAGCGCTCTCGACAATTAGAAGTTATTAGGTTCTATTATTTATATTAGATTAGAATGGATTAGATTACATAAAATTGATTAGATCTGATTTGACTGGATTGGATTGTTTGCTTCGTATCAAACTTGATATCAGATTTGATGAGATGATTGGATGAGACTACTTTTCTAGACTAGCCTAGGCTTAACTGTAGTAGATTATATAAGCAAATCTTCAACTGCCGACTAATTTCCCAAGACTGTATCCATTTCAAATCACACTTCCCCAAACATTTCGCACCATCAATGCATTTCCCCCAACTACTGCTAATCCCAATCTCCCGCCGACTAGCAAACGAACTAACAGGTGCACAAGTCTTAATGTGGTCCCAGCGTTCTTGGCCTGCGGTTAGCCAACGCGGTAATCTATCATAACAAGTGATTGCTCAGTTCTACTCCCAGGGATGTTGGTTTCTGCTTCCTAAGTCATCGATATCCTGTGCTGTGACTTAATCTACAGAACTGATGATCGAACTTTTCTGCGAAGTTGATAATCTCATATTCCTGGAACAGTTCTCTCGCGTTTGCTGTGCTTCCCGGTGATTAATTCGCCCTCTGTCGACGAGAAACAGACGCCAGGCACCCGAGGAGTGGCTGAGCTACTGCGAGGAGAAGCGAACTTGTCGGTAGTCCGCGCAGAGATTTCTCTGTTACGTTTTCAACCAATATATATGTCTATCCTTATTATCATTATGTCTGAACAATTATTTATTAAGCGCTGCTATCTAACGACTAAGCACCAATCGATAGCACTGAGCAGTTTTGAGTGAAGGACTTACACAAGGTCCCTACGCAGTAAAAGTCTGAGGATGGAGTTTCGAACTCGTACTTTCCGAGTTACGCGGCGAGCGCTCTAACCAATTTGCTAAACTGGTGCCATGCTTATATCATCGGTTGACCCCGTTTTAAAGGTTTATAAATACAGTGTTATTGACAAAGGACTTGTTGCAAAGTATACCTAATCGTCTTATCGTTTACCAATCTTATATAGCACCTTTGACCACCTTTTAAAAGGTGTCGAAATAAAGCGTTCAAAGAAATCGACTAGTATAGTTTCCTAGTTTTAATTTAATACTACTACATAGTTGCCTACCACTGAAAAAAGCTCTTTTTCAGTTTTCGAACATGCATGATCAAACGTCTATGCTTAACCGTGGAATATTTTGGGTCTGCCGAACACCAAAGTCGCCTTCCGCAGCGAAATGGAGAAATCTGCTACCAGGGATGGAAGATACTGGATCCATACGGCGCACAGCCTTCAATGAGTTATGCACAAACTCATTTCGAATTTGCATAACCAGCGTTATAGGTAAAGTTGTCTAGGTAACACTCGTTTGTTTCTAAGTTAATTAGTGAATTAACTATTCAGCTATACTTGGTTAGTTTATTAGCTCGTTAATTGTCATCCAGAACCTTAATAAAGCGCTTTAGACACCTCAGAAAAGTGGACCTATGTACGTATGCGGAAATAATACTCAAGTCAGTTAGGTATACGGTACCTAAAGGCGTGACTTTACCCCCAACAAAGTGGTAGTGACCAGTTCCCTCCTCTGTCCCCACACCTCACAAAAACAATAACTTCGTAAGCCAACAGCATTGCGATATTAACCCGTTGGAGGTGAGGTGGGGTATGACACACCCCACAGCTATTCCACGTTGCGTTTTCTACGAAAAACGTGGAACCAGCTTGGATCATTTTTGTCTACCTTCGTAAATGTGAAATATGAACACTTTAAGACAATATCAGGAACTATTGAAAGCACAATTTTTAAATTTTTAAATTTAAATAAAAAGAAATTATAAATTTTCGTATATATTTTGATATTATCGAATTAAAAAAAGTTACGGTGCAGTGCCAAAAATGAAATGGGCGATAATATAAGATATTGCAGCATATAATTTTGCATTGATGCAAAATTGATGCATTATTACTGGTATTATTCGTGCGTTTTTAATCTTTTGAATGAGTACTGAAAAATGCACGTGCAACGTAAATATTTCATGGTTATTAGTTAACCTGCTGGCACTTCAATAATGATCCAAAAAACAGTAATTTGTTCGTGATAATCGCCAGTTTACTTGATAATTAGTTATAATATTATAGTTTAGCTCACAATTAATGTTACGTAGTTGATATCGCGACTTGCAAGTAAAAAAATGTATTGGGGTATATCAAACCCCACCTCACCACAAACGTTACAATGTTTCACCTCACTTCCAAAGGGTTAAGTATGCAATAATACATGTACACCGCCGTCAATTGTCGTTGCTTGAATTTTCTTCTAACCAAACTAAAGCTGTGTCATGTCGCAAACAAATATTTCAGCACGGGTCAAAAATTGGTTTTGACTGTCACCACCACTTCTAAAAGTGGTAGGTACCGAACTGCGTCACAATGCAAAGTTACGCCTATTGAAAAATGAACGGATGAATCCGGTACAATGATTCGGAAATAGTAGCAACACAAACATAAAAGAGTTTTCGAGCAAAATCCGCTTCAACATAGCCGCAGAAATGCGCAGTCCCATTGTAAACGTAATTGTAATTGTTATCAAGAAGTTACATAGCGCCACTCAAAGTCAGAGGCGCTCCCGACCCGGGTCAGTGTCTTCACTGACGAAAAGGAAGGTTTTCAGGCGCTATTGGTTGGATTCTACAAGAATGCGAGTGCGCGCTAGCGATAACTTTTCCATCTACTTCGAGCATAGTAATGGGTGAGTATGTTCATCGGTCGCGAGATAGTCTACTGCTTGGCGTGCTGGACTGTCAACCGAGAGGTTGGGGGTTCAGCAGTGTTTAATCTAGTCCCCCTCTTCTGGGAGGGGAAACCAGGTTTCTGGGGGGACCAACCAATTTTTCAGACTTTTCCAACTTTCATCCAGACTTTTGACAACTTTCATCTTCGAAAAAAGTTGATGACCTTTTTTTTTTTTTTTAGTCATTCGTCCCAATTTCCCTTTAAATTACTCTCTCAAAAAAGTTGATGACCTTTTTTCTAGGGATCCGTCTCTCTGGGGGGGAACCATGTATCACCATGTCTCCTGGGGGGGGGGGAATTGCCTCCCCAAAACTTCTCTACATTATAATATTGCCGGCCTCTGGGGGGGGGAACATCAATCCTGGGGGGGGACATTTACACCCCCCCCAAAGACGTCTAGATTAAACACTGGGGGTTCAGTACCCGCGAGGACAAACATTTGTCGACATTTCTGCTCTGCCTATACCCATATCAAACTCAGCTATTATAATGAATACAGTGACCGTACACTGTTGGTGTGGAGATGAGACGGCGAGGGAGAGGACTGGCCTACCGCCGTTATATGCCGAGGCTAAGAAAATTAAGGCGCCAGCACTTTGTGGCTAGGGCTATCTCAGGATATGGTAATATCTTGAGACTGTTCTGCTTCTCTCCAATATTATTAATTATAGATCATCGCAAAATATGACTAACTTGATGCTTTTTTATTATTATTCCACAGTTTAACGTCGTCCTATGACATCAAAGGCCGTCGACGACAATTCAGATCATACACAGTACAGTAAAATGAAGTTATAACATCTGTAAGACACCATTTAAAGGTGTCAGAATTTCAGAACTGAATTTATAATGTCATTAGTGTTCATTGCTTAACAGCATAAGATAATACAGCTACTAATGTCAATTACACATGAACTGTAATAAGACATTTTAAACAATATTTTGCATCAATTATCATAAAACATGAAATTTTAGATGTACAAAAAAAAATTCTTGATGAACATTCTCAGTGTACATGGTATTCTTAATCTATTTATTTGAGCAGTAAAAAAAGTTTTATTACAAGTTTATAAGACAAGTAATTTTCGTATTCATGAGACTCCCATTCTACTTATGTATTTTCAAGAGTAAAATACAACCAAACAGTAATAAAGAAGTAAATTTGCAACAACTAAATTACATTATTTCTTTAACATGTGATACAGACTTGATAATAAGAGAACTACCATTTCAATACAGATTCTCAAGCTACCACTTCAATCTTCAAATTATTATTTATATTTATCACACATGCAACAAGAAGTCTTTTTATATTTATCACACATATTTATCACACATGCAACCATTACACCAGACTCTCATTCACTGGCGAATGTTTACATAGTAATTATTGAATACAATCACGCAACTGTGGACAACCCACAATGTCCACAACCATAACATGAAATTCTTATTCTACTCTTCAATTTGACACAGCAATCAAATGATATAATAAAACCATATTATAGAAATAGTTGAAGCATTTGGGAAAAGACAAGGCAGGCCTAACCTATACCACACATAAAGGAATATCTGTTTACATAAACTTTTATATACAACAGTATTTACATAATTTTTCCTTTTGATGCTTTTCGCCTTCCATTCTCATATTATAGGAAGTTTGTAAGTTTAGAAAAGGTGTATAAGGACTGCGCTTCTTTTGTTCTTCGTAAATTACTCTGACATCATCTACGTTACGCGAGGTTCTTCCAAAGGAGGTCATTCGACGACAAAATGATGACACTATGGATGATGCTGTTGTTGGCTGTTAGAGTTGATATTGATGATGATGATGATGATGATGACGACGACGACGACGACTACGACGACGACTACGACGATGACGATGATGATAACGATGACGATGACGATGATGATGATGACGACGATGATGATGTTATTGTTGCTATTATTTTTCGATGCTAATGGCTTTAACAGTTGTGGTGTTGATGGGAGATAACGATAACGAAGACGACGATGATAAATGACAACACTGTTGTTGTTGTTGCAGTCGTTGTTTTTGCCTGTTGTCTAACAGCAACGATGTTGTCGCAGATGCCACATGAAAAATTGATGACAGTAACACGGTTTTAGAAGCGACCACTTCAGTTCTCCGGAAAAAAGACCGCGGTTAATTTACGACGCGAGCACTTTCCTTTACGACACCCACCACTCGCTTCCTCCTTCATCTCTACAGCCACACAACCAGTAGCGCGCCTGCATCCACACATCTGTTTCATTGGCCTCATCATCGACTCCTGCCTCAGCAGCCGGCTGCGCCTTCAGTGGCAGCGCCATCGCCTCCAAGCTCTCCCTCCCCGACTGCCCTTCTCTGCCTACTTGGAGCCTATAACATGAGAGAAGGCTGTTGAAGCAACGACACAAAGCAGAGCGAGACGGTTACGGAAGCTAGCTACATATCATAACGAAAACAGTGTTTAACGTTAAAATTCAAAGCAGCGTCGTACTACCAGTTTCAACTGACAGGGTACGTTGCACTGTTGTTTCCGGGTACGGAATTTTCCGTAGACAACGTTCCTGCGTGTGCAACGGTCGCAGAA
>OY744608.1:4576300-4583800 GCA_963556255.1 Allolobophora icterica | reverse complement strand
GAAAGAGAAAATACAAAACATCCTTTGGGTTAGGTGCGTGAGTGGGTGGTTGTGGGTGCCAGCAACCAAAAGGAGGGTGCATACTCAGAAGAAGCGGGAGGTGATGATAAAAGTCATCGGGCAATTTCAGACGACCCGGTTCCTTTGTGATGTTTGTAGACCAACGGAATAAATAAACTGAGCAGTCCGGAGTTTTACTGCGCTGTCTTGGCAACCCGAAAGTGCCTGGGGGATGGAAAACATGCGCTGTCATGGCAACAGTGCCTGGAGGGATGGAGATTGAGTTTATATAGATGAAGCTTCGTGGAATTTGCGTCGAAAGCGATCAACAAAGCCATATGGTTGAATAATATTGAGTGGAAGAAAGAATATGTGTGCATGGATGCATGCATATTTGTATGTATGTCTACACGCATGTTTGTCTGTATATGTATATGTATGTGCGTATGTTTGTGTATATATATGTGGGAATTTTTGTATGTGTGAATATATGAATGTGTGAATGTATGTATGTATGAATGTATGCATGTATGCATGTATGTATGCATGTATGCATGTATGAATGTATGAATGTATGTATGCATGAATGTATGTATGCATGTATGAATGTATGAATGCATGAATGCATGAATGCATGTATGTAATCGTTGGTGATGGTGGTCGTGGGGTGGTAAGATAGCGACACCCTTTGTCCATACGAGGTCGAAGGGTTTCTGACTGAAGCACTGACAGAAAAAACAGTCGACAACTGCTGAGGAATTCTGGAGATTTGGTTGTTTGCAACTGCGGCGCCTAGGTGGCGCCAGTGAAGCGACTGTCTGGATTCGAACCAGATATATCTGCTCTGACTTTTCCGGCAATCGGAGACACCTGGATGTAGGTGGCACCGAGGAAGAGGTGGAGTATGTCTGGAGGTGGGACAGACTGAGAGAGACGAGGAGCCACGGACAGAGACTAGAAGATGTCTCTATGCAAGTGCCCCGTTTGTGTGTGTGTGTGTGTGTGTGTGTGTGTGTGTGTGTGTGTGTGTGTGTGTGTGTGTGTGTGTGTGTGTGTGTGTGTGTGTGTGTGTGTGTGTGTGTGTGTGTGTGTGTGTGTGTGTGTGTGTGTGTGTGTGTGTGTGTGTGTGTGTGTGTGTGTGTGTGTGTGTGTGTGTGTGTGTGTGTGTGTGTGTGTGTGTGTGTGTGTGTGTGTGTGTGTGTGTGTGTGTGTGTGTGTGTGTGTGTGTGTGTGTGTGTGTATGAGAAAGGTAGGGAGACGGGGAGAGTCACACAAGAGGACATAAACATAGAAGCATGAAGATAATATAATATATAAATTAACAATGGATAGGAGAAAGAAAACAAGGTAAACAAACTAAACTAGCAGAGACATAATCATAAAGTGATAGAAATATATACCGAGAGAGAGATGATAGAGACATACAGAATAACAGACAGGCAGACACAATGACAGACACAGTGACAGACAGACAAATACAGATACAGAGACGAAAGAGATACAGACGAGAGCAACGAACTGTAAAGAGTCCGACAAAGAAGGACAAAGAGACAGGCAGAGGTGAATAGACAAAGAGTCAGGGAGATAGAGACAGACAGACAGACAGACAGACAGACAGACAGACAGACAAACAAAGACAGAGTGTTTTTGTGTGTGTTTTACACAGTGAAAGCGAGATAGAGTGATTGCTGTTTGGTCAGTTACCTGATTGCTCAGCTGGTGATTGATGGCAGTTGAAGTAAGACTTAAAGGATTGGATGGAGTTGTTTACAAGGCACTGTGGTGGGTTAGTGGGTGAGTCCGTGTATGAGTCGTCGGTTAAGTAGGTCGGTGACTGGATTGGTTGGTAAGTAGGTCGGTGGTGGATGGATTGGTTGGTAAGTGGGTCAGTTGTTGGATTGGTTGGTAAGTAGATCGGTGGCTGGATTGGTTGGTAAGTAGGTCGGTGGCTGGATTGGTTGGTAAGTAGGTCGGTGACTGGATTGGTTGGTAAGTAGGTCGGTGACTGGATTGGTTGGTAAGTAGGTCGGTGGCTGGATTGGTTGGTAAGTAGATCGATAGCTTGATTGGTTGTTAAGTAGGTCGTTGACTGGATTGGTTGGTTAGTAGGTCGATGGTGGATTGGTTGGTTGGTAAGTAGGTCGGTGGCTGGATTGGTTGGTAAGTAGATCGATGGCTTGATTGGTTGTTAAGTAGGTCGTTGACTGGATTGGTCGGTTAGTAGGTCGATGGTGGATTGATTGGTTGGTAAGTAGGTCGGTGGCTGGATTGGTTGGTAAGTACATCGATAGCTTGATTGGCTGTTAAGTAGGTCGTTGACTGGATTGGTTGGTTAGTAGGTCGATGGTGGATTGATTGGTTGGTAAGTAGGTCGGTGGCTGGATTGGTTGGTAAGTAGATCGATGGCTTGATTGGTTGTTAAAGTAGGTCGTTGACTGGATTGGTCGGTTAGTAGGTCGATGGTGGATTGATTGGTTGGTAAGTAGGTCGGTGGCTGGATTGGTTGGTAAGTAGACCGATGGCTTGATTGGTTGCTAAGTAGGTCGTTGACTGGATTGGTTGGTTAGTAGGTCGATGGTGGATGGATTGGTTGGTAAGTAGGTCGGTGGCTGGATTGGTTAGTAAGTAGATCGGTGGCTTGATTGGTTGTTACTTAAAGTAGGTCGTTGACTGGATTGGTTGGTAAGTAGGTCGGTGGATGGATTGTTTGGTAAGTGGGTCAGTGGCTGGGTTGGTTGGTAAATAGGTCGGTGGATGAATGAGTGGGTTAGAGAGCTGATTGGTGGGTGAGTATGTTGGTGGCTCGGGGGTTCGGTGGGTGAGCTAGTCAGTGGATAGTCCGGTTTGGGAGGGTTGGTTTTGTTAGATGGGTCATTGTGGAGGGGCGTGGGCGACGTGGGTGGTAAGGTGGGCGTTGTAGGATCGTTCCAGCTGTTATCTGTTCTGCTTGTGCAGTTATTGCCTTCTGACGATGTGGTTGTTAGAAAAAGACATAGGGGGACAGAGGCATAGGAAGAGAGAGACAAGAGGACAGAGAAATAGAAGTAAGGAGGTACAGAATGACAGAGAATTATTAACAGAGAGACATAGGAGGACAGAGACATAAGAAGAAAGAAACATAGCAGAACAGAGACATAAGAAGGGAGACACAAGAGGACAGAAACATATAGAAGCAAGGAGATACATGATGACAGAGTAATTGGAGGACTTAAACAAGGACGGAGGTACGTATACGTGGAAACGGTAGGAAGATAACTAAGGCAAGAATGAGAGACAAACACAGAGAGACAGAAAGACAAACAGACAGACAAACAGACAGACAGACAGATACATAAGGGAGTTGCCTTGATTAGTAATTTCTAGATATGGAGAGAGTTTAGACGAGGGTGTATAGATCGTTAGCGTCGGATTAATGCCTCAGCTTCGTCGACCGTTCCTCGGTCTATGGCGTCCGCTGCCAAGGACTCCTTCCGCCCCTCTTATCCACGGCGTCTTATCCTCGCCTTCGACGCACGGTCTTCGCTCGTTAGCCGGCTTTTCTTTCTACGAAAACCAGGTCGAAGGAATAAGAGAGGAGGCAGGAAGGACAGACGGAAGGTAGGAGGGAAAGAAAGAAGAAAGGAGTGAAGGAAGGAAAGAAGAAAGGATGGAAGGAAGGAAGGAAGGAAGGAAGGAAGGAAGGAAGGAAGGAAGGAAGGAAGGAAGGAAGGAAGGAAGGAAGGAAGGAAGGAAGGAAGGAAGGAAGGAAGGAAGGAAGGAAGGAAGGAAGAGAGGAAGGAAGGAAGGAAGGAAGGAAGGAAGGAAGGAAGGAAGGAAGGAAGGAAGGAAGGAAGGAAGGAAGGAAGAGAGGAAGGAAGGAAGTGAAAAAGGAAAGAAGAAAAGAGTGAATACATTAAGGAAGGAAGTGAAGTAAAGACGGAAAGAAGAAAGGAGTGAAGGAAGGAAGGCAGAGAGAAGTGAAGTAAGAAAGGAAGGAAGAAATAATGGATGAGTGTAAAATTAAGGAAAGGAATAAGGATAGAAGGAAGGAAAGAAGGAAGGAGGAAGAATGTAAGGCAGAAAGGAGAAGTGTAAGGGGAAAATGAAGGAAGGAGCAAGAAAGAACAAGGATTGGAAGAAACCGAAGGAAGAAGGAATTCATTGCCACTCTACCCTCGTTCCTTCCTTTTCTTTGTCTGTCTTTGTCTCTGTCTTTGTCTCTGTCTTTGTCTCTCTTCTCTCTCTCTCTCTCTCTCTCTCTCTCTCTCTCTCTCTCTCTCTCTCTCTCTCTCTCTCTCTCTCTCTCTCTCTCTCTCTCTCTCTCTCTCTCTCTCTCTCTCTCTCTCTCTCTCTCTCTCTCTCTCTCTCTCTCTCTCTCTCTCTCTCTCTCTCTCTCCTTTGTCTTTCAATCCTTTGTCGAAATCCTGCATCGCCGACGGCGTTTCGATCGGTAAGTCTGCCTGTCCGTCCGTCCGTCCGTCTGTCTGTCTGTCTTTATATATATATATATATATATATATATATATATATATATACAGTATATAGACTTGTGATAGGAATGCGCGCAGACGAAGCTCGTTTGAGACTTGGACTGCTGCCCACAGACGGAGTCGTCGAACGCGGCTTAGACCGACCGATCGGCGGCGCCAGCGACGGCGTTGCGTCTACCGGCGGCGACGGGGAATCTACGGGGACCTACAGCAGTTCGATGGATAAAGGAAGGAAGAATGGATGGATGGATGGATGGATGGATGGATGGATGGGTGGGTGGGTGGGTGGGTG
The DNA here is from genome assembly GCA_963556255.1 of Allolobophora icterica. Taxonomy (NCBI): domain Eukaryota; kingdom Metazoa; phylum Annelida; class Clitellata; order Crassiclitellata; family Lumbricidae; genus Allolobophora; species Allolobophora icterica. The sequence continues at coordinate 4,579,039 of OY744608.1, read as the reverse complement.
GGTGGGTGGGTGGATGGATGGATGGATGGATGGATGGATGGATGGATGGATGGATGGATGGATGGATGGATGGATGGATGGATGGATGGATGGATGGATGGATGGATGGATGGATGGGAGAGGGAAGCAAGGAGGGAAGAGAAAGTGAATAAAGAATGGAAAGACGGAAGGATAGAGGAGTGAATGAGGGAAGGAAGTATGTGTGGAAGAGAGGACAGAAAGAGGTAAAACGATATGAGGAGGAATAGGAGAACGGATGGAAGGAAGAAAGGATTGAAGGAAGGTAGGAGATAAAGAGGCAAGAGGATAATGAGAAGGAGCAGAGATGAGGAAGACTATCCTTACTCCTTTCCTTCCTTCCCGCCTTCCTCTCTTCCTTCCCTCCTTCCTCCCTTCCATCCTTCCTTCCTTCCTTCCTTCCTTCCTTCCTTCCTTCCTTCCTTCCTTCCTTCCTTCCTTCCTTCCTTCCTTCCTTCCTTCCTTCCTTCCTTCCTTCCTTCCTTCCTTCCTCCGTTCCTCTCTTCCATCCATCCTTACTCCATGCGTCCCTATACTACACGTGCATCGATGATAAGACCGTCTGGATCGACTGCGGATGTGTTTGAGAGCTTCCACGTTCGGATAATAGGAGTTGGGATAATCTCCCGCATCAATATGGTTCCTTTAAGATGTGTCTGTGACCTGCTGTTGGTGTGTCCTTGTGCGTATCTGTCGTTCTATGTCCCTATACCATCGTGTCCACATTTAGTTCTTCTCAGTCTCTGAGCTTCTGCGTGTCTTGCCTTGTGCGACTGTGTTCTTCTACGCATCTGGCCTAGTATCTGTCCATCTTTCTGGTGGTGTGTGTGCTCCTCTGCCTCTGTCCTCTCATGTCTCTGTCCTTGTGCCTCTGTCTTCGCGTATGCTTCATCCGGTGCCTTCTTTCTGCCGTCACTCCTTTAATTTGGTACTCAAGTTAGGTTGGTCCTCATGTATGGCTCAGGTCCTATGATGGCTTGGTCCTTCTCTTGGTCCTCATGTATGGCTCAGGTCCTACGATGGCTTGGTCCTTCTCTTGGTCCTCATGTATTGCTTAGGTCCTCATGTATGGCTTGGTCTTTCTCTTCATAAGTGCCTCTTTAACTTGGTCCTCATGAATGGCTTGCAATGTAAATGTAAATGTGAAGCTTGGTCCTCCTTTGGTTTTGTTTTTCTCGTCAATCTAACTGCGATAAACAAATTCCTTCTGAGACATGCTTTGTTAAATGCCTTTTAAACAGACAAAGATGCGAAAGAATTTATACAACGAGGAAGACTGTTATGCTACTGATAAATAGCAATGCTATGCTACTTATACAAACAGAAATACTGTTATGCTACTGATACATAGCACCGCTGTGCTACTCATACATAGCACCGCTGTGCTACTGATATATAGCATTGCTTACTGCATGTTTTCAATCTCTGAGTTGGAGCGAATCCACTTATTAACGATATCCCTGGAAGTTCCCCTAGGCAAGAACAGCGCAATATTTCGTTCATTACACAATGTTTCGGAAATTTACGGTTTTGTCGGTTTAATAGTGACCCCTGGGGTCAACCAGTTTCCCTTTGACGTTTTAACAGGAAGACTTGGATCAATCACTTGCCCTTCAGGCTTTTAGAGGTAAACATGAGTACTTCGAATCGACTTTCATATTATTGCGATGTTTGCCTTCGAGGTATTTAAAAGGGTCATGTTAAGTGCCTCGATAAATATAACGTATATCGGTGTAAGCACACATAGATATATACACACATACAAAGATACATACATAAATGAATTCATACATGCACATATACATGTACGTATACATACATGTACATATACGCCAATACCTACATATACAACGACAATAATGTACTTTCGTGAAAGTACAACGACAATAATGTACTTTTCGTGCCCTGGCTCCCCCTAGAGTCTACATGTACGCCTATGGAGACTGCTATGCTACCGATATATAGCACTGCTATGCTACTTATACAAAGAGAAAGATTGTCATGCTGCTGATATATAGCATTGCTTATTGCACGATTTTTTTTTAGAAATTGATGAAAATACTTCGGAAGCTGTGAAGCAAATTGTTTCAAAGTTGGTGAATGCGTTATCGAACATTTTCGAAACCATTTTTTCAACTTAAAATAGAACTTCACTGGGACTTTGCACATTTAGGCTTTTTATTTGATAGTCGCTGAAGTAAATCTGATTAAAATTTATTTTCAAATGAGCCTCAGCTTTCTTAGCTTTTCCTGTTGTCTCACTGATATTTCTTTGAAAGTTTTCAGGCTCAAAAATATATATTACAGCATTAACCATTTTCTTTCATAGCTGAAAAATTACGAAAATTTCTCAGAATTTTAAATTTTATTTAAATGTTCTACAATTTTACTACTAAGTCTTACTTCAAAAATTATCTTAAATCTTTTGACGCTAAGAAGTAATACTTATTTAGAATCTAATGCCACTGGGACTGCGCCATAGTCTGGTGGGTAGCGTGATGGACTGTCAACCGAGAACGGGTGTTCAAAATATCACCAGCGGAAAATTTATTTCGAGATTTTGGCGCCATCTACGACTCCTAGCAAACTCTGGTATGTGCCTACTGACCGTACACTGTCGGTTGGAAGATCAGCGTCAGGCGAGGGAAGAATTTACCACCCACACTCATATGCCGAGGCTAAAAAATAGCGTCTCTCACGTTTAGCTTCTGGGTGTGCAGT